>PJEM01002021.1:0-14290 GCA_004023845.1 Helogale parvula
GGGCTCCTGATCCTGGGCTGCTCCAGCCTGAGGCAGACCAGGCTTGGCCGGAGTCCCATCCCCTGTGAAAACTCCAGGCTTGGTGAATCAGGGGCTCAAAACAAGGGATGTCATTCTCACCTCCTAGAAGGCAGCACTTTAGAAATAACAGTTTTGGGAGGGCGCCTGCGTGGCTCAGTCAGTTGAGCATTCCACTTCAGCTCAGGTCATGATCTCTGGTCTGTGAGTTCAAGCCCCACCTTGGGTTCTGTGCTGACAGCTCAGCCTGGAACCTGCTCAGGGTTCTGTGTCTCCTTCTCTCTCAAAAAATAAATAAACATTAAAAAAAGAAATAACAGTTTTGGGGTGCCCAGGTGGCTCAGTTGGTAGAGCACAGGACTCTTGATCTTGGGGTTGTGAATGAGCCCCACATTGAGCACAGAGATTACCGTAAAATTAAAAAAAATTATTTGGGACACCTGGGTGGCTCAGTCTGTTGAGCATCTGATTTTGGCTCAAGTCCTGATCTTGCAGTTTGTGAGTTCAAGCCCCACATCGGACTCTCTGCTGTTAGACAGCGCAGAACTTGCTTCACATCCTCTGTTCCCTTGCACTGTCCCCAAAGTAAATAAATACTAAAAAAAATAACAGTTGTATTTGTATTTTTCAAAGGATTTTAAATATTTATTTTTATTGAGGAAGATTACATTTTCTGTTTGAATCTTTGGCAGCGGTATTGCACGCATTTTGTCACTCAACCCATTTAGGATTTGCTTTGTTTTACCTTTAGGGATATTTTTGTTTGCTTCCTAGAGAAAGGTTAATACTTTATTCTTGGTGGGACTCCAGTCTCGGCTGGTTTGGAGATTGTGGGCCAGTCATTTCACCCTCCTAAACCTAGATTGGCGCTTTGGGACTAATTTCTTCTTCTTTTTGTTCCCCCCAAGCTTGTCCCCTCTGTGCAAGGCAGGGACAATAATCTGGGGGTCTGAGGTTACGGTTGGACCATTATAGTGGAGCTTTGAAGTTTGACTCTATTTCTGGGCTCACTCTTTCCCCGTCACCCAGATCTAGCACAGGACTGGGCATGCGTAGATCTTCTCCTTAGGCTGTACTGAGCCAAGGATCCCTGCTGGTAAGAAGAAAGGAAGATGTCATCTGGGTGGATTAGGCCTGGGCTCTGAGGCCAGTGGGCTGGCGGGCGGGGCTGGGGTGGGTGGGGGTGGGGGTGCAGGGAGGGAGCCTGGGATTTCCTAGGTTCCGACCGGATCTGAGGACCGGATCTGAGGACGGAGGGCACAAGGGCCAAGTTTTGGTTGCCCTGCCCAGCTGCCCTCTCCTCGCCTTCCCATCTTCACGCTGACTGCCCGGCACTTTGGCTTTCCTGGATTTGTATTTGAAAATGTTGTAACAAAGCAGAAACCTGCCACCTTCTTTTCAGGGGCTCCCAAGTAATTGCTGCATGTTTATTTTTGTTTCTTCTCTCTCACCCAGACTGCCTGTAGCATTTAACGACCTTGTAATAAATGTTCTCGGAAATGCCACCGCCGATGTAGATCTTTCCAATACATCGCTTTTTGCTGATTTTTCCACTTTTACTCCACTGATGCTCATTCTCCACCCCCCTCTCTTTTCTTCCCGATTCAGAAGTTGGAAGGACTGGTCAAGCACCGGACAGTTCGGGAAGCACCGACTGAGTGTGTCTGCCCCCCAGGTAAGTGGATGTTTGATTCTTGCGAGCCCTTGACTTCCCTGAGGCCTGACGTCCTGTCTCCTGTCTGCTCAGAATTGCAGAGTTCATGATCAAGAGGCTTGCATTGGGTTCTAGTCTGTCTGTTGTACCTTGTGGACCGTCCAGGGTCTTTTTCTTCCTATGTCTTCGTCTTCCCGGACCAGTTTGCTAGTCAAAGATTCTAGGAGGGTTAACTGCTCTGATTTGATGAAGATGTTGGTGTTGGGGTAGGAACTAAGGAACTGTTAGAAATGACTTATGATGAAAAAGAAACCCCCAAAACCAAAAAATCCAAAACAATCATGTGAAAAGAAATGACTTATGATGAAAAAAAACCCAAAACAACAACAACAACAACAAAACAAGATAAAAAGAAATGACTTACGATGAAGGCTTAGGTCCTGGGAAAGTAAAGCCATCTCATTTCCAAGACCGAGAAGCAGGCATGGACCGTTCACACAGTGTTGACGGTATGACCCCAGCTCTGTTCAGACACGAGGGGGTAAATAAGTGACCTGGTGACTATAGGTTTTTTTGGTTTTCATTTCTTTCGGCGGAGGTGGAAGAGGGACAATGGGAATGTGGTCTGAATGACTCAAATAATCATGTCTCTCTCGGGTTTTGGTGGTTCGACCAGGGTGGCTGTGAATGAGACCAGGGTTTGTGGATTCCCAGTCCACGCGGCTGAATTCTGTTACCTAGCAGGTCTTCTGCTTGTCCTCATAGGAGCTGTGCACAAACCAGCACTGAGAATTTAGGTGTGCGGTCTTGGCCCTGGTTTTTTCAGGGTAAGAATTCCCCTCTGCGGAGGCGTGTGTAATACCAGTGAATGAGTTGAAAATCATAATGCTTCTTGGATTTCCCGCTGTGCCGGACAAGGTGGAGAACACAGGAGTTGAGCCCCGGGGCCCCTGTCGGTGCTGTCATTCCTTCCATTAGCCAAGCTGTCTGGCATTTCCCAATCCACTTCAGCTGGCCTAGACACAAAGCGCATTGAAAGTCAACATCTCCATATTGGGAGGTGCTCTGGGGTTTCTGTAAAGGTGGACCTCACGGTATGGACAGGATCTTATGGGCGAGCTTGAGTTAGTTTTAATAGTACCTCTAGCAGTTTAATAGCAAAAGGGACATGACGAGTAATGACATCATTAGCAGATCAGCAAGTCAGATGTTTGATTCAATGGGGGAAAAGATTCAGGTCCACAAATGAGTTTTAGGATGATCTGAATTTCCACCCCCTGCCCTCTTCCTGAGTGTTGTATGGATGTCAATTCACGTGAGCTTTGTGGATAAGTGTTTATTAAACTGGGAGTCACAGGGCACCTGGATGGCTCCGTCGGTTAAGTGTCAGACTTCGGCTCAGGTCATGATCTCATGGCTGGTGGGTTTGATCTTTGCATTGAGCTCTGTGCTGACAGCTCAGAGCCTGGAGCCTGTTTAAGATTCTGTGTCTCCCTCTCTCTCTGCCCCTCTCCCGCTCACACTCTGTCTCTCTCTCTCTCTCTCTCTCTCTCTCAAATAAATGAACATTAAAACAATAAATAAACTGGGAATCACAAAGCATTTGTGAGATATGAAATCAGTTCCGTGGGTTGGAGCCAGCGTTTTGAAATGTTGAACTAGCCATGGAGTGGAATAAAAACCTATTGGAGTGAAGTTTTTGTTTGAGCTATTTCTATTTGTAGTGTGTGACCTGGATGGCGATTGAAATGCGTTTCCTGCTCCGCGTGGCTGGCCGGACGTGTGAAAGTCCCAAATACAGCCGGACAGGTGGAGGGGGCAGTGAGGGGGCTTGGGGCCCTGAATAAATCTGAACTGGGTTCAAATCTTGGTCTGTCACTTATTAGCAATCAAAGTATCAAAAAATTATAACAGTACTGGAGTGTGCTCCGTAGGCATTTTTGAGGTCATAGAGAAAGGATAGGTCAAAGCCCATGACCTGGAGGAATCCTGTGACCTGCCTCCTTTTGGGGGTCCTGATCACCAAGAGAGGTTCCAAGAGGGCCCCAGGGAAGACCCTGGGGACTGTGAGTCTGGTCAGAAACCCCTAGTCCTGCCGAGAGGAGGGCAGTGACCTCCCCTGCTCTAGGAGGGGGCCCGACTCACAGTCAACTCTGTGCTGCTATTGTCAGAGGGACTCGGGGCCGCCATCATGCTGTCCTGGGAGGTGTGGTCAGTGTGGCCAGCATGGCCAGGCCCTGATGCATGAGCAGGGGAGGGACAGAGAGAAGGAATTCCAAGCAGGCTTCGCCCTGTCAGTGCAGAGCTTGACCTGGGGCTCGAACTCACAAACTGTGAGATCATGACCTGAGTCTAAATCAAGAGTCAGATGCTTAACTGTCTGAGCCACCCAGGTGCCCCTCACTGGAGCCCTTTGGACCGGAGATGTTCATCAATGCAAACTGCCATCGGCTCGCACATTGTCCCTGTCACAAGGACAGAGGCCTTTTTCTCTGGTACTGGAAGCCTTCAGTGATTTTTTTCTCCAGGGCTCTGATTTGCCCCGCAGACTCTCGGAGTCTGGACACGCAAACCACCCTCTATAGCTTTGGACCCCCATCTGATTTTAGACACTCGCAGATGCGCACTCCCCCCACCCCCCATGCTCGAACCCATAAACCACGAGATTGTGACCCAAGCCGAAGTCGGAGGCTTAACCAACTGAGCCACCCAGGGGCCCCTAAAGTGGTTATTTTTGAGAAGGAAATGACGTATGATGTGATAAAAAGAAAAGTTCAAGTACTACTAAAGATTATACGTGAGGAATAATTCTTCCCCATTCTCCCTCGTTCTCCTGCTCACCTTTCGAGAGGCTTTGCCAGTGTGCCCTTGACCTTCTGTGTCCTTGACCTTCTAGAGCAGTGCTGCCCAGCAGAACTTTCTGTGATGTGGAAACGCTCTGTGGTCTAGGCTAATACGGCAGCCACTACTGGCTCTCCAGCCCTTGAAGTTGTGGCTGGTGTGACAGAGAGGGTGAATTTTAAAATTGTTACTCCGCTTAAATCGCCACATGTGGCTAGTAGCTAAGGGACAGCCTGGTTTTTGAGGTAGCCTATGTACATTTTAGTGAGGAGCGCTGCTCCTGTTTTTCTTTCCGCAAAGGGTATCATAGGCTGGTGTCCCTGAACCCCTTTCTTTGATCACATTTTCTCTGAGATGGTGAATCAGTCTGCATATCAGAGAGCACGCACTACATCGTTTTGGTTAAATGATGGCATCTTTATGTCCTGTGAAGAGCCTGGCCAGTCCCCACCAAGGGTGTTTTCGTGGTTTCCTGTCCTGTGTCTTTTTTTTTTTTTAAGTTTTATTTATTTATTTTGAGAGGGGGAAGAGAGAGTGAGCACGAGTGAGGAAGGGGCAGAGACAGAGAGGGAGAGAGAGAATCCCAAGCAGGGTCTCCCGCTGTCAGGCAGAGCCCGACATGGGGCTCAAACTCATGAACCTTGAGATCGTGACCTGAGCCGAGATCAGGAGTCAGATGCTTCACGGACTGAGCTGCCCGGGCGCCCCTCCTGTCCCGTGTCCTTACAGTGTAGCCTGCAGGAAAGCATGGGAGGGAGGAGGACTGCCTTCTCGCTCTGTTCTCTGCCCTCCTCGTGCGTTGGGCCAAAGCCGGCCCTGAGCCAGGCAACGCTGCAGCGCCTGCGGGTGTCAGGCCGACGGACAGGAGCCCACAGTCTGTTGGCGGAGGCTGCCATCAGAGCAGTTCTAGAATATCACAAGAAGGGCCCTGGCAGGCTATTGCCAAGCCTGTCCTGTGACAGAGGAGGCACAACTCGGCCCCCACTGCTCTAAGAGTCATGACCCGGGAGCATCCTAAGGGATGGGTCAGGACTGGCACCCAACGCCTTGGAGCCTGAGAGCCTTGGATTTGAATCTTGATGCTGCCCCCTGATCCTCCACTGTGTGGTCCATCCTGCACGTCCTGGGATGGGCCACTCTGGTCCAAGCATCAGAATGCCAGTGTTCTAACATCCTATGTTACTAAAGAAAAGGAAACTTACTAGCTCATAAAACTGGGAATGGAAATGTCAGAGGTTAGGCTGTATTCAGGTCGATGTGAATAAATGCCATGGAACTGTGTAACTTTGAACCGTTCAGTCATTTTGGATTTATTTACATTTTACCAACATTTTAAAAGAAGCCCCAGAATTGACCCTAATTTGCTCGCATTGGGGCAGATGCCTATGCCTGAATTAATTGCTGTGCCTGAATTAATTGCCATGCCTGGAAGATGGCTTTGGGTCATGTGACCGTTTTGGACCTGGGAGAGGCAATCGTGAGGGTGGGTTGACTTTGCCAGGACCATGTGGTCTGAGAACGGGGAAGGGTAGTTACCGCGAGGGATATTAGGGTGCTGTTCCCGGAGGAAGACACAGTGGATTTCCCTGGGTGGACGTCAGTAAGAGATTACTGCTGCAGGAACACCTGCCAGCCCTGTCCAGGTGGCCCTCAGCGGGGGACTGGAGACAGAGTCTGGGTGTGACCAGAGGTCTTTTCACTCCATTGAACTTGTCCAGTACTCAGCAGGGCCCAGTGATAAAGCGCTCGGACTCTGGCCCCAGACTGCCTGGTTCAAATTCTGTCACTTACCAGCTCGATGACCTCGGACGAGTAACTTATCCAACTGGTGCCTCAGGTTTTCATCTGTGAAGTGCAGTTTGCAACAGTAGCTACATCCCGGGATTATTGCAAGGATTGAATGAGCTAATGCATGTGAGTGGCTTCGAACAGGGCCTGGGACTCGCTTTCTGAGAGAGTGAGTTGTCGTCACCATGAACTCAGATCCTTCATCCCCGTCCAGACCCACCGTGCAGCCTGTTGACTGCTGGAGTTTTGCTGGTGTCAGGCAGGGCTGCCAGAGAGATGGGGAGAGATGGGAATATTCTGGAGGGAAAGAACAAAGGCTTGGCAGACTGTATTGGCGTGTTCTTCTGGGACATGGGTGAGAAAATGCTGGTGACAGAGCACAGGAGCAAGAGAACCGGAAAGAAAAAGGAAGCGTGTAGCTTGTGAGTTCTTGTCAACCGTTAACGGCACCCAGAGAGACGAGGACAAAGCCTGGAGTACCCTTCGCTCCGGTTTCTAACCCAGCTCCACCTGCCCTGGAAATTTGTTAGGAACTTTGCAGAAAAATAGGAGTACTTTTCCTTTCTTCTTCGTGCCCCACTGTATCCTCAGATCACACACCAGAGATGTTGTGTGTGGTTTCCAAATGATGCGCGCCGACAAACAGATGAATCAGGGAGACGTTCACCGCTCTGTGACGGAGTCTGGAAGTTTGAGCAGGAGAGTGGACCCTTAACAGGGGAGCATGATGTGGAGCCTTGGACGCCTCACTGATAGTTTATGGCCGATGTTACAGAGCAGAACAGAAGTGCTAAAAGTTCCTTGTGTTTGGCTCATTTGTTGGTGTAAGAAAGAGCTTAGTGAAGGAGCTGTACCCTTTCTTTTTATTTCAATGTTTATGTATTTTGAGAGACAGAGCAAGAGAAAGAACATGAATAGGGGAGGGGCAGAGAGAGGGAAAGAATTCCAAGCAGGCCCTGCACTGCCAGCACAGAGCCCGATGCGGGGCTTGATCCCACAAACCGTGAGATCGTGACCTGAGCCAAGATCAAGAGTTGGATGCTCAACCCACTGAGCCCCCCAGGTGCCCCCCAGGTATAGACCCTTTCTTCGTACCCTGAAGCAAGAAATTGTGTTTCCCGTTTTGAGTATTTATTCACAGAATTTTAAAAATAATGGCTTGCAGGGGTGCCTGCGTGCCTCAGTTGGTTAAGCGTGCAACTTCGGCTCAGGGTCATGATCTCACAGTTTGTGGGTTCGAGCCCAGTGTCAGGCTCTGTGCTGACAGCTAGCTCAGAGCCTGGAGCTTGTCTTCAAACTTTGTATCTCTCTCTCTCTCTGACCCTCCCCTGTTCACGCTGTCTCTCTCTGTCTCTCAAAAATAAATAAAATTAAATTAAATTGAAAAAATAATGGCTTATTTATTTATTTATTTTTATATGTTACCTACCTGACTGGAATTTATGGTATAAAAAGGTCTCTTGATGGCAGTTTTCGTGTGATGTAAGACTGCACAGAGTTGAAGGAGACGATTTGGGTGTCTGATCTTGCTTATTTGTTGGCTAGAGTACTCTGAGTGTGGTCTCTGGTCCCCAGTCATCATACCTCGATACTTGCTCCTTCTTTCATTCATTTCTCCAAACTGTTTTGTGCTTCTCCCGTGTGTGACATTGACAGACTGTGACAGAGCCTGTCACTGGGGGCAGATACAAGCACCTTACTCTATGACGACTAGAAAGAGCCTGAACAGAAAAGTCTCAGAGGGGCGCCCGCTACCTCAGTCGGTGCGGTGTCCAGCTCTGGGTTTCAGCTCAGGTCGTGATCTTACGGTTTGTGGGATTGAGCCCCATGTCAGGCTCTGCAGTGACAATGGGATTCTCTCTCTGCCTCTCTCTCTGCCCTTCCCCTGTTCACTCTCTCTCGTTCTCTCAAAATAAATGAATAAAGTTTAAAAAGAAATAATAAAAAAGGAAAGTCTTATAGACATAGAAAGAGAGGAGAGATCTGCTCAGATCAGGAGGACCTGGACGGGGGAAGATGGTAGCCGGGCAGGATCTTGAAGACTGTTCGGCATCTCAGCCAGCTGGAACAGGGGACACATTTCCTGGTCGCACCATTTTGAGCAGAGAGTCCTGGGAGCAGCGGGGAACCCTGGTTGGTCAGAAGGTGGCGTCGGGAGGTCAGAGCACATCTTGGGTGTGGAGGGATGTGGGTGTTACTCCTCGGGACAACGCCCTTGAAGGAATCTGAATTGGAGATCAGCGGTAAGAGGACTCTAGAAACAGCTGGAGACGGATTCAGTTTTAGCAGAGAAGCCCCCCCCCCCCCCCCCCAGAGGGTGCTCAGTGTAGGTGGGTGGGGATGGTCTTTGTCTTGTCCCCTGCTGTGTCTCCTGAGCCAAGAATGGTGCTGGGCACGTGGCGGAGGGATGGTGAGTGGCTGCTGGGTGACTTCCGTGGAGGAGAGGTCACGAGGACTTGAATGGGGGCCCATGAGAGCGGATGGCGGGGAGCAGCTGCAGGAGGCAGGGGCTGCGTGGCGAACAGGAGTCACAAATGGGATGGACGGGCACTGGCAGGGGCAGAGGTGCCTGAAGCTGCAAGCCTCGGGGAGGCTGATGCCCTGAACAGAAACAGGAAATCCCCAGAGACCGATTTGGAAGGGAATATGGTAAGCATGTCTTTGGACAGAGAGTGGCTTCGGGAGCCGATTAGTAGACCCACTGATGACCGGGGGACGATAATTAGGGGTCTTCTCGTAAGGCATCATCTAGCTACTCTGAGTCTATTAATCACGAAATGGACCATGTCCTGTAAATAAAGGCCTCGGGGTTTAACTGTGTGCTGACCGTTGGAATTTGGAGATTTTCCTGTGACCAGCAGAGGGAGCCCACTATATTCATTACATTCTATAGAAATTTAACAGGCATTGAAAAGCAACGGATAATTAATACTAAAAAAAATATGGACTACAAAGCACACAAGTTCAAAGCAGGGGCAGTGACACTCAGAGCGAAGCACCCACGCTGACGTTTTTTTTCCTTCTCAATTGGAAGATGCCTCGGAATCTTCCAGAAGATTCCAGAATCAGGTGGTTTCCTGGAGGCTGTGATGATTATGCGAAGGGTGAACACATGCCTGGGACAGTTGCCCCACCTACCCAACGTGTATGAGCGCCATGTGGTTTAGTCATCGCGGAGAATCCGGAGGCTGTAGGACTCAAACTGTCTTGACCTCAGCTTGGCCAACTCCGTGCCAGCGATTGGGTGACAGGTGCAACTTGTCACTGCGTGAGGTGTCATGTGACAACACTGTGTGGTAGGATTATTAAACGTCTCACGTATCAGGAGCCACTCACGTGGTGGCACTGCCTTTTCCCAGGGGATGTTCAATGGCAGCATCATCTCTGTCTTCTCACTGTACTTCTTATGCTAAAGTATATTCCAAATGGACCGAAGACTTAAATATGAAAAATGAAACCATAAAGCAGTCAGAAAGCATGAAACAGGGAAGATTTCGCCCCCAGGGAACATTTGGCAATGTTTGGGGACATTGTTTTGTTTGTCTCCATGTGGGGTGTGGCTGAGGAGCTACCGGCATTTAGTGCGTAGAGGCGAGCGATACCCCTAAATGTCCTCCAAGGCACAGGACGGCCTCCGACACAAAAACATGATCCCGCCCCTCCCCCCCCCAATGTTGGTGGTGTCCAGGCTGAAAAACCCTGCAATTGTTTAAAGTGTTTTCTTTAACATTTTAAGCTTAGAGCTTATATTTTCTGTACAGAAAAATCTCACCCTGACAGAGTTAAATGATAAATAAAAAACTGAAAACAATTCAACATACACAACACGTACGGTTGATATTCACCAAGTATAAAGTTCTTGCAAGAGAATAAGGAAAAGTCAAATATTGTGGTGGAAGAATGGGCAAAGAATAGGAAGAGGGAGTCCCCAGTGAAAAATACAAACGGTGACACTTTCCTTCAGTGGCTACTTATGGTGCATCCGCTCTATGCCAGGGACTGCTCTGGGCACTTGCAAAGATCATCCATCGTGAATAATTGTGGACACTCCTAGTAAAAGGAGATACAGTTTTCAGTGATCAGATTGATAATGTTTAAATTATTCCAGTCTTTCTGGAGGGCAGTTGTTACAGATGAAGTCCAAGGGCAGTCTGCTGGAGAGATCTCTCTTGTTGCGGAATTCTGTCTTCTTGTTCTATTTAGGCCTTCAGCTGGTTGGGTGAGGCCCACTCACATTATGGAGGGTAATCTGCTTTACTCCAAGTACACCTAACTGGGATGTTAATCTAATCCGCCCCCACCCCCCAAATCCTCATAGAAACATTCAGAATAATGTTTGACCACATATCTGGGCATCATGGGTCAGCCAAGCTGACCCATGAAATTAGCCATCACATCTGTCTGTGTCTTGGCATTTCTCCACCTGATTCCTGCCCCCTTCTCTGGACCCATCTCTCAAATCACATCACCTTCCTATGCCCTAAGGAATGACTTAGTTTCTTAGTTCGAACCCGTATGTCTTTCCTTTGCCCAAAGTGTCTCTCCTCCTGGCATTTTTCCTGAAGGATCCATATTCTTTCTTCACGATCCACTGGCTCTGTGGCTGGCTGGTAACAGGCCCCCCCTTGAGAGTTGGACGGGGTGGCGGGAACAAAGAACAAACTCAGCCCTTCATAAGGGAACACGTGGAATTCAGCTCCTTCTATTAATATGTTTGGGTGATTTGTGGAGTGCCAGGTCTGTTAGAGGGCAGTTCTAGAGAAGGGGTAATGACACCTAGAAAGAAAGCTCCCATAGCTGACATTGGCCTTCTTCAAACAGGGTGGCCTGCATGCAGGGGCAGCTTCCGGACTCGGGTGGGAGAGCCTCTTGGAGGGGGGTTGGCCTCCTTTTTTTTTTTTTTTAAGTTTATTTATTTTTAAGAGTGGGGAAGGGGCAGAGAGAAAGGGGGGGGGCGCGGAGAGAGAATCCCAAGCCCTCCGCTGCGGGGCTTGAACCCAGGAACTGTGAGATCACGACCAGAGCCGAAACCAAGCATCCAATGCTTAACCCACTTGAGCCACCCAGGCACCCCTCCTTTTTGTTTTTAAACTTGATACTCTCTTTCCATTCTTTTCCAGTGTTTTCTCCACTTGGCCTTTTCTCCTTCCTCACTTTGGCTTAACTCTGGCCAGGGCTTGGCTAGGCTGAGCTCTGAGCTGGCTCCAGGGTCTGATGATTGGAAGCAATTGCATTTGGTTTGGCGCTGGCCAGGGCCCCTTCCCTGTGAATCAGATCCGCTCCTGCTGGCTCGCCTGGGGACACTTGCCGTTCTGTGTCGGAAATCTATTCCCTACAAGGAAACGCTTCAGAAATACCCTTCCTGAAAAGCCTTCCCATCCTTTGCAGCTAACATTTCCTGTACTTTCTGTTCTAGTAACCTGCCTCCCTGCATCCTGTTGCCTAAATTGAGCAGGGTTTGGGAGTTGTATAGACCTGGGTACCTCCAGACACCTCCCTAGATTGGAAAGCCTCACCTCTTCGCAGGACTGTCCCCCTCATCTCTTGTCTGCCCTTGGACCACCTAGCCTCTCACCCCGCTTTTCCTCCTGGAGCCTCACGCAGGCTCTCTGTGCCACCCCAGACCTGGGATCCCTGCAGGCTTGCCGAGGTGGTGCCGCACGCTCCCTATGTGCCCTCACCCTGGGCACAGGTGGCCTCAGACTTGCCTTCTGTCCTCCCCGGGGCTGATCAAAGTCGGGGCTGTGGACAGAAGTAGCTGCCCTTGCTAAATTGTACAAACAGAATCATCTGTGGCAGAAACACACAGAAACGTCTCCTCTCCCCCTTCCTCTGTTGGTGGGGCTCGCTCTGTCCTGTGGTGCCGCATGCGTCCTCTCACTTCATCACTAAGTGTTTAGTAGCATCAGGTCATGGGAGCCAGGCCCTGGGATGAGCCCCCAGACCCAGGAAAGAGGCCAAGTAGCCGGCCTGGTGTTCCATGGAGCGGGGGAAGGAAGATGTCTTGGCGGATAGTGAGCGAGTTAGCGTTCGTGGTCCCTGGCAGCATAACGGAGCGGGCAGAGTTGAGTTCAAGGGGAAGTGTTGGAAGGAAAAGCGGAGCTCACAGAAGCGATGCTCCTGTTGGGGAGGAGACTTGTGGAGGACAAGATGCGGGAAGGTTCTGGGACCCTAGGCAGCACGTCCCACAGGGTCTCAGATGCCTCCCAGCCAGCTGTTTTTTTTTAGGTGTGTCACTGTTTAAGGTTCAGGGTCTCAGGCCTGGACTCTGTGCCCGTCCCTCCACCTGGGACTTCCAGGCAGGGCCGAGAGGCAGGGAGGCACCTCTCCTGTGGGTGCCAGGGTGCCTCTTGGTGTCCAGGAGAGGAGGCTGGATTTGGATGTGGGTGGATCCAGCCGTGAGTGCCAGATGTGGGCACTGCCCACAGGCCCGGTAAGTTGTTTGATTCTTTAAACTGTCTATCTCCTTGGGGCGTCTGGGCGGCTCCGTCAGTTAAGTGTCTGACTCTTGATTTCAGCTCAGGTCATGATCTCCTGGTTCATGAGATGTTTTAATGTTTGTTTATTTTTGAGAGTGAGAGAGAAAGAGAGAGAGAGAGAGCAAGAGCAGGGGAGGGGCAGAGAGAGGGGGAGACACAGAGTCTGAGGCCGGCTCCAGGCTCTGAGCTGTCAGCACAGACCCCGATGTGGGGCCCAAACCCATGAACTGTGAGATCATGACCTGAGCCAAAGTCGGACACTTAACCGACGGAGCCACCCAGGTGCCCCTCATGGGTTCATGAGTTTGAGCCCCCATGTGGGACTCTGTGCTGATGCCTTGGAGCCTGCTTGGGATTCCCTCTCTCTCTTTCTCTCTCTCTCTCTCTCTCGCCCTCTCTCCATCCTCTGCTTGTTTTCTCTACTTTCTCTCTCTCAAACAAACTTAAAAACAAATTAAACTACCCATGTCCTCGTGTGTAAAATTGGATAACCTTCACGTACTTGATGGGCTTGTGTTGAGGAAACACGGAGATGAACACATGTGGAAGTGCTTGGCATACTTTTGGCATCTAAGAATGTCTGTTCATGTGTCCCTGAGAAAACTGACCTGTGGTCCCCTCCCGAGGCGGGAGACAGCCAGACGCAGATCATTGTTGCGGGAGGCGCGTTACTGAGAGAGCGAAGACCGCGGGATCACGGGGACGCTGCTTGTGTTGTTTCCCCGCAGAACAGCGTCGATTCTGCTTAGACTCTTGGTTCACAAGCTGCCAGATCCCCGAGTGAAGCTGCTGCTCCAGGATGCAGAGGGAGCAGCTCCTGGCTCCTTGGGGAGCCCTTGAACTTGACGATCCGCAGGCAGCAGCATAAAGCTCTTTTCTTTTGGGAGGCCCTGGGGTCTCCCCCATGATGCAGCCGAGCCTCTCTTCCTTCCCTGACTCCACGGTTCTTTTTTATGTTTGCAGCCCTGCCTTTAGAAATGGGACAGAACGCCGGCCGCGCTTCCTTGCCCACGAGGTCGGGGCTTTCATGACCCATGGAGTGGCCTGTTGCCTGGTCTGTTTCTTTAGAAGTGGCCTCGTGCGGCCCACTCACAGGCTAGCACAGAAAGAAGTTCAAAGCTCTGGAGGCTGAGGTTCCGTGGAGGGGGCAGGGCTCATGAGGAAGAAAAGTCTTGCAAACAAAGTCTGGTGCGTGGCCAACGTGGAGGAGCGGCCAGACCTCCTTCTCTTACTAGAAGTGCACACACCTGCCTCCCCTGTGGCACTGTCTACCAGATGTACCTTTAAAGGGATGGGGCACCTGGGTGGCTCAGTGGGTTGTGCGTCCGACTTCAGCTCAGGTCATGATCTCGCGGTTTGTGGGTTTGAGCATCACATTGGGGTCTGTGCTGACAGCTCAGAGAGCCTGGAGCCTGCTTTGGTTTCTGTGTGTGTCTCTCTCTCTGCCTCTCCCCTGCTCAAACTCTGTCTCTGTCTCTTAATAGTAAGTAAACGTTAAAAAAAAATTTTT
>PJEM01002021.1:14390-110075 GCA_004023845.1 Helogale parvula
TCTGTTCCCTTTTCTCTCTGAACATGCTCCACTCATACTCTCTCTCTTAAAAAAAAAAAAGGGTATGGACAAGACCACATGTGCTCCTGGGTGAGTGGAGGCAGCAGGTGACGTGGAGGCGGGGGGGGGGGGCGGGGGGCACCAGAGCTGGACCACCCACAGAAGGACTGGACAGTCACTTTCCTCCTGCCTGTCACCCGGGTTGGGATGAGGGGGGACTCTATTGGCCCAAGTGCTTACAGAAAGTGCAGCTGTGTCCAGAAGCGGCACGCTTACTGGCTGTGATTGTGGACCTCAAAGCGTCCAGAAGGGGTCTGGCCACCGGCCTTAGCATTTTCTCTGTGTGTATGTGTATGTGTTGGGGGAGGCACAGACAGGACAGAGGCCTCTGAGGAAGGCTAGGAATACCTGCCCAGGGGTGACTGTCCCCCCGTCCTGCACCCCCAACAGGACTTGACCTTAATTTCCAGGCGGACAAGGTAGTGCCTTCCATCCACCCTCCCATGCCTATTTGCTCCCCAAAATGTACATCCTCTCCTCTCGCCTGCTCCCCTCTTGGGATCCAGGGGCTCCGACAGGAGGGGTCTGGGAGGATCACACCTGGGCACTGGCCCCTTCGTGGCTTGTGGGGGGCGGAGCGTGTAGAAAATTGGGGAAGATGTATGTGTTGGAGGGGTAGGCTGCACGTGGGGGGTTGGGGAGCTGAAACTCAGGAGAGAGCGTACATGTGGGTGAATGCAAGGGGGTTGCTTTGGCAGAAGAGGTAGAGGTGAAGGAGGCGTGAGAGATGGGGAGCGACTCGTGAGTTCAGGTGCATCTGCACTCTCTCCGTGCTGACTCCGTTGTCCCCAGGGCACCTCTCGATGATGGAGAGCCTCATTTTCTACCCAGAGCAGACCATTTGCTTCACCCTGAAGGTCCCTGCCTCCCCGCACGGCCCCCCTTTCCAGTCTTCTTAGCCAATTGCTCTCCTTTTATTTTTTTATTAAAAATTTTTTTAAAGTTTATTTATTTGTTTTGAGAGAGAGAGAGAGAGAGAGAGAAGCGTGCAAGCGCACATGAGCAGGGAAGGGGCAGGGAGAGAGGGAGAGAGAGAATCCCAAGCAGGTTCCTACCGATGGGCTCAATCCCACAAACCATGAGGTCATGACCTGAGCGGAAATCAAGAGTCGAATGCTGAGCCGACTGAGCCACCCAGGTTCCCCATTGTATTTTATTTTATTTTAGTTGTTTTGTTCTGTTTGTTTTTTCCTCCCTCCTTTTCTTTAAAAAAAAAATTATTGGGGGCGCCTGGGTGGCTTAACTGGTTAAGCATCCGGCTTCAGCTCAGGTCATGATCTCACGGTTTGTGGGTTCGAGCCCCGCGTCGGGCTCTGTGCTGACAGCTCAGAGCCTGGAGCCTGCTTCAGATTCTGTGTGTCTCTCTCTCTCTGACCCTCCCCTGCTCACACTGTCTCTCTCTATCTCTCAAAAATAAATAAAAAACATTAAAAATTAAAAAAAATAATAAATTAAAAAATTATCATAAAAGCAAGCTGTGCTGCTTAAAATTAGCCACCATCCCCCTCCTCAAAAACAACATAGCACTGAAGTCCAAAGAAAAGTCTCCCTTGTTCGCCCACCACCCTCTCCAGTACCATTCCCTGGATGTAAATATTTTACAAATATACACATTTAAGTTCTTGCAGAAATAAAATAATATGTGGTTTTATGAACTTTTTTTTTTTTGTCTTCGCAATTGAAAGATAGAAATCTCAGTCCATCCACCTACGTGGACTCCAGGGGTCCGTGGCCGAGCGTATGTGGAGACCCGTCCAAATAAGCGAAAACCGGTGACTCCAGGTGGGGAGCTGGGCAGCCTCCCTGCTTTCCCTTGACCCTCCTGGACCTTTTCCAACATGTCCTTCCACACCAGTGGTTTTGCACTCTTTCCAGTGTAAAAGTCTGGGGTCCTGCTCCTGATTCTGGGGCCACAGTGAATATGCACACACTTGATCTTCTGTGTTTCTGCGGCCATTAGCAGCTTTGGTCACTATAATATCGACATATCAGAGGGTCCCCAGCTGGGCTCAGTTGGAAGAGCATGAGACTCTTGATCTCAGAGTTGTCAGTTTGAGCCCGACATTGGGTGTGGAGATTACTTACAAATAAAATCTTAAGAGGCACCTGGGTGGCTCAGTTGGTGAAGCATCTGACTCAGGTCATGGTCTCACAGTTTGTGAGTTTGAGCCCTGCATTGGGCTCACTGCTGTGAGCACAGAGCTCGTTTCAGATCCTCTGTCTTCATCTCTCTCTGCCCCGCCCCCATTTTTCTCTCTCTCCCCCCTCAAAATGAATAAACAAACTTAAAAAAAGTAAAATCTTAAAAAACAAAACTACAGCATATCTTTACCTCCGATGTCTGCCTCATTATTATTTTTAAAATTTTTAAAAATGTTTTTTATTTATTTTTGAGAGACAGAGCAAGATAGCGTGAGCAGGGGAGGGTCAGAGAGAGGAAGACACAGAATCTGAAGCAGGCTCTAGGCTCTGAGCTGTCAGCACACAGCCTGATGCAGGGCTCGAACCCACCAACCGTGAGATCATGACCTGAGCCGAAGTCAGACGCTTACCTGGTTGAGCCACCCAGGAGCCCCTCTGCTGCCATTTTCAATGACAGTATTTTGGAAAATTTGTTTTCCTGTTTGTTGCTGACAATTTTTCAGGTTGCTCTTATTTCTAGCGTCCTTGGCACCTTTGCTTGTTAACGCTTAACGGTTTAACAGTCTTTAGATTTTTTGCGTATTTTCTATCATATTGCCTATAAATAGAGGTTTTCGTTGGCTTGTTTGTTTCCTATTCTGTGCCCTTTATTTCTTTTTGCTGGACTCACTGCTCTGGCTGAGGCCTTCCGTCGTGCCGGATAGAAGCATCACCACTTCCGGTGCAGGCATCCTGGTTTCATAACCAGAGTCGGAGGAAACACGAAGTACCACCATTGCTTTGGGGTTTTTGCAGTTATTATTAATCCGGTTAAAAAAGTTTTCCTCTTTTCTTAGTTTGTGGAGAGGGTTGTTTGTTTGTTTGTTTTTAAGTTTTGACTGGGTGTTACAACTTGTCCGGTGATGTTTCTGCATTTAGGGGCTGATCGGGTGATAGCGCTCCCTTTTTTTTTCTCCTGTGAAAACAGTGGATTGCATTGATGGTTTTAGAATGTTCCCTGCTCTTGGATTTCTGGGAGAAAACCCTTCTTGGTTAGGCTACAGTTATTTTAATAGGTTGCTGGATCCACTCTGCTGACATTGTGTTTGGAGACTTTGCATCTGTCTTCACAGAGAGACGGTCTGTAAGTTTCCTTTCTTCCTCTATCGTCAGGTTTTGGTGTGAAGACCAGGCTTTATAAGATCCATTGGGAAACATTAGCCCTGTTTCTTCTGCCTGGAAGAATTAGTGTAAGGTTTAATGTTGCTCCTTTCTTTATTTATTTTTAAAAATGTTTGTTTATTTTTGAGAGAGAGACCGAACACAAGCAGGGGAGGAGAGGGGTAGAGAGAGGGAGACACAGAATGTGAAGCAGGCTCCAGGTTCTAAGCTGTCAGCACAGAGCCCGATGGGGGACTCGAACCCATGAACTGTGAGATCACGACCTGAGCCGAAGTCCGGCCCTTAACCAACTGAGCCACCGGGCGCCCCTATGTTGCTCCTTTCTTAAATGTTTGGGAGAAATCCCTAGTGAAAGCATCTAGATGTAGGATTTTCTTTTGGTTTTCAATAATTAATTCTTTTGTTTTAATAGCTGTAGGACTCTGACTCGTTATGTTTCATAACAGCTTTATTAAGGTGGAACTCACAGGGGTACCAGTCTGGCTCTCAGAAGAGCATGCGACGCTTGATCTTGGAGTTGTGAGTTCGAGCCCCCTGCTGGTATAGAGATGACTTAAAAAAATCTTAAAAAAAAGGTGGACCTCACCACAGAATTCATCTATTAAAGTGTACAATCCGGTGGTTTTTAATGCATGCAGTGTAGCATCACCTTTGCCACGATTGTGTTTGGGACATTTTCACCACCCCATGTCGAAGCCTTGTCCCCTGAGATGTTGTCTTCCAGTCCTGCTGTCGCCCTCAGCCCCTGGCAACCACTAATCTATATTTTTAAAATGTTTGTGTGTTTGTTTATTTAGAGATTGAGAGAGAGAGTGTGTGCAAGTGAAGGAAGGGCAGAGAGAGGGGGAGAATCCCAAGCTGGCTCCGCTCTGTCAGCGCAGAACCTAGTGTGGGGCTCCATCCCACGAATCATGAGATCGTGACCTGAGCTGAAATCAGGAGTCGGATGAATAACTGAGCTGCCCTGTATTTTAGGTGCCTCTCTATTTTTTGTCTGTATTTGCCTTTTCTGGGCATTTTGTTTAAGTGGAATCATAAATATGTGACCTTGGGGCACCTGGGTGGCTCAGTTGGTTAAGCATCTGACTTCGGCTCAGGTCATCATCTCACAGTTCGTGGGTTCGAGCCCCACGTCGGGCTCTGTGCTGACAGACAGAGGCTGGAGCCTGCTTCAGATTCTGTGTCTCCTCTCTCTTCCCCTCCCCTGCTTGCACTCTATTTGTCTGTCTGTCTCTCACAAATAAACATTAAAAAAATGTGAGCTTTGGCACCTGGCTTCTTTTACTTAGTGTAAGATTTCCCAGGTTCCCCTGTGTACGGCACGTGCCGCTCTTGCACTCCTTTTTCAAGGCTGAAGAGTATTCCGCCGCATGGATATACCACATTTTGTTTATCCGTTCGTCCATTAACGGACATCTGGGTTTCCCGTATTCGGCCATGATGGATGCAGCTGTTATGAACATTTGCGTACAAGTTTTTGTGGGAACATATGTTTTCATTTCTGTTGGCTATATACTTAGGAATCGAGTGACTGACTCACAGGCTTCATTATTTTTTATTGCTAAACCATAACATGGATATACCAAAGTGTATTTAACAACTGCGTTATTGCTGGTCATTTAAGATGTTTGCATTTTTGCTGTTAAACAGGGCTCCGGGCAGTGCTACTCAAAATGTGGTCTGCCAGTGGGCGCTGGCCCTTGACTGTTTGTTATGGTTTTATAACAAGATTAAGATAGAAATTGAGAGTACTTGGAAACTTTCATAGCAATTTAATTGGTAATTTTATGTCCGTTGAGTCTCATAATAAGAAGCACAGGCTAGTGCTTTTACGTTGTTGGTTCTTAAAATTTTATTTTCTACTGCATCATTTAATTGTATTTACCAAAAACATCGGTGCCTAACAAACTGGAAGTCAGAATGAAAAACATGACTGGCTCCCCAACTCTCCACCACGGATAGGAGTACATCTCCTTGTTGGTAAGTTTCAGTAGGAGTTGCTTTTTAAAAAAAATTTTTTTTAAACTTTTGTTTTTGAGAGACAGAGCAGGAATGGGGGAGGAGCAGAGAGAGAGGTAAACACAGAATCCGAAGCAGACTCCAGGCTCTGAGCTGTCAGCACAGAGCCTGATGTGGGGTTCGAATCCATACCGCAAGATCGTGACCTGAGCTGAAGTCGGACACTAAACCGACTGAGCCACCCAGGCGCCCTGCTTTTTTTTTTTTTTTAAGTTTATTTATTTAGAGAGAGAGCATGAGCAAGGGAGGGACAGAGAGAGGGGGTGGGGAGAATCCCAAGCAGGTTCTGCAGTGTCAGCACAGAGCCTGATGTGGGGCTAGAACACACAAACTGTGGGATCATGGCCTGAGGTAAAGTCAAGAACTGGATGTTTGACCGATTGAGCCACCCAGGTGCCCCGTGTAGGAACTGTTTTAAAAGTGGAGCTGCTGGACCACGGCCACAGTCTGAGAAGTGAAAAAGCCATTTGGGACTAGTTTCGGTGCACCGGTGACGATGGTAAACGGTAACACTGACGGGTGGATAAGCAAAATGGACAGCCGGCCCTTGAACAACACAGCGTTGAACGGCGCAGGGCCACTTATATGCGTTACAGCACAGTAATTTTTTAATGAAACTATCTCTTTAATTTTTTTAATGTTTATTTTTGAGAGAGAGAGACAGAGCATGAGCAGGGGAGGGGCAGCGAGAGAGAGGGAGACACAGAACTCGAAGCAGGCTCCAGGCTCCGAGCTGTCAGCACAGAGCCCGACACAGGGCTCGAACTCACGACCCACAAGATGACCTGAGCCTAAGCTGGATGCTCAGCTGACTGAGTCACCCAGGCGCCCCCAAAACCTGATTATTTTAAAAGGGGTAATACTAAATCATGACCAGGTAAACAGACTCAGGAGAAAAAAAAAGGTGCCTGGTGTGAAGCCTTGGTCAGAGCCGTCAGCTTTTGATTTTGCACAGGGGTGACCTCAGGCCTCAGCTGGGACAGGACCTGAGGATGGGGGGGGAGGGGGTGGGGGGGGGGATCTGTGTGTCTGAGCGAACTGCCCATGTCAGCAGAAGACATACCTCAGCCACACGCATTCACCGGGGGCCTCCCTGTTCTGCGTGTCAAGGGCTGTGTGATACGTTTCCTCACCCCCTCCGAGGGCCAAGACAGCCCCTGGCGGGCCTGGTGTTGTATCTCAGTCCCTGTAGGGCTGAGAAAAGCACCAGGCATCTTCTGTCCTCCGTTGGCCGGAGGGAGCGTTCAGAGCCCTGGGGCAGGTCCGGGCCAGCCTTGAAGGCTGAGGCTGGGCGAGGACCGTCTTGTTCTGAATATTCATGAAACCCTGGCAGCAAGAAGGGCAGTGGGGAGCTCTCTCAGGTTAACCCCTGGAGGTACGTGGGTTAGTTGGGTCACATGTTGCTGGTAGCAGTACCAAAAAGAGTTGGGGACACCATGCTAGGAGCTCTGAATCCAGTGCCGTCTGAAAGCCCGTGTATCAGGCATGCATGTGGCTGCACCTAACTGAAACCCTAACCTAAACGCACAGGCATGCATTCAGCTTGCATGGTAATTCTGGAGGGGGGCAGTCCTGGCTGGTGTGGGTGTGGCTGCTCACGGTTCTGGAAACTGGCCTCCTTTTATCTTTTCATTTCTCCATCCTTAGGGGGCAGAGCTTCATCTTCACGGAGACGTCAGGGAGAAGGGGTTGGAAGGAGCGTTGGGTCAGCTTCAGGCAGGAGTTACAAAGAGTGTTAGACTTACAATCAAAAGATATGAGGGGCGCCTGGGTGGCTCAGTCGGTTGAGCGTCAGACTTTGGCTTAGGTCATGATCTTTGGTTGATGAGTTCAAACCTCACATCCATCCGGCTCAGTGTTGTCAGTGCGGAGCCTGCTTCGGGTCTTCTGTCCCCTACTCTCTGTGCCCCCCCCCCCCCACCACTCATGCTCTCTCTCTCTCTCTCAAAAATAAGTCCATGTCCCTCTCTGAATCACCTTGGGGCAAATCACATCCATCCTCTGGACCTCGTCTCACCTGTCACATGGCCGAGTCGCACTATGTTATTCCCAAAGTCCCTTCCTTCTTGTCCCAGGTTCTGCATCTACTGCTGAGCTACAGCCCACCCCCAGATTTTGTTGCTCATGAGTGTGCAGTACTGGGAGGGCTCGGTGAAGACGGCAGGCCTCCGCTCCCCTCGCTGTTGGTTGGGAAGCTGGGATCCCGGGACGGCTTACACCGTGTCTCGCAGGGGGTGGGGGTTGTGGGTGTCGTCTAGGACCTTGGCTGGGGCTGTGGCCAGAACTTCTGTGCCGGCTGCATGGCTTCTCCACAGTGTGGTCACGGGGTTCTACGGGGGAACGTCCCAGGGGAGAGCCAGGAGGGGCCGTGTGGAGCGCCTCTTCGGACTGGCTGGGGGACGCGTGTGAAGTCATCGCTGCCACGTTGTCTTCATTAGAATAAGTCATTAAGGCCAGGGCTATTCCAGGGGGACAAGGGGGACCAGCTTCTTGAGGGAGGGGTGTCAGAGGATTTATGGGCACGCTTGTTTGTTTGTTTATTAAGATTTTTAAATGTTTTATTTATTTTTGAGAGAGAGAAAGAGAGAATGTGCATGGAAGAGGGGCAGAGAGAGAGAGAGAGAGAGAGAGAGAGGGAGAGAGAGAATCTGAAGCAGGCTCCAGGCTCTGAGCTGTCAGCACAGAGTCCGATGCGGGGCTTGAAACCCACAAACCATGAGATCATTACCTGAGCTGAAGTCGGACGCTTAACCGACTGAGCCACCCAGGTGCCCCTATGGACATGTTTAAAAACACTATGCATTGGGACGCCTGAATGGCTGTCAGTTAAGGGTCTGACTTTTGATTTCATCTCAGGGCATGATCTCACAGCTGTGGGTTCGAGCCCCGTGTCAGGTCTGTGCTGACTGTGGCGCCTGTTTGAGATTCCCTTTCTCTCTCTCTCCGTTTGTTCTTTCTTTCTTCTTTCTTTCTTTCTTTCTTTCTTTCTTTCTTTCTTTCTCTCTTTCTTTCTCTCTTTCTCTCTCTCTTTCTCTCTTTCTCTCTCTTTCTATCGATCGTCAATTTTTGTATCTCTCGAAATAATTAAAAAAAAATTGAAAACCACCACACATCTATAGGTTTCAAATTAAGTGTTCCTTGTCTTTCATGCCATTCTGTCACTATTTCTAAAAGACAAGACAGGCTGCTTCGCCAGCAAAGACTATTAGGGAGGTTTTTTACCATCGCGTACTGCTTTGGAAAGCCCTGGCCCGACCTTCTTGCAACTAGGGACCTTCTTCAGACCTAAAGGTAAACAATAATCTGGTTCATTTTGAGAGGTGCTCCCTGAGATCACACCACTGGAGAATAAGTATAGAGTAGTGTTTGGAAAACGCGTAACATTAGAGCAGTTCATCAACGAGTTTTTACGGGCCATGCCTTGCATGCCTGGCACCGTGCCAGCCATAGTGAGTTACTGATCAGCCTGAGGTCTGGCCCCATCCACTGGGACTTTGTAGTTTTGCTGGCGAGGCAGATAGCTGGGGTGCTCCCACCTAGCTAAGTCAGCCGCGTCTGATGTCAGCCTGTGTCAGTGTCTATCCAGGTCTTGGCATAGAGGCAGCATGGTCACCGTATTGGTCAGTGACAGACACTGACATTCATGCCATGTATAGCTTCCTCTCCCATGGATGCTGAGCTTGGCTGTGCAGATTTCTTTGGGTAGTTGGACAACAGCAAGTGCGATGCGAGCGGAGTATGACAGGCCACTTGGACCCTGGGGCGTGTCCCGTTGGGACTCCCTTGATGAACCCGGCCACCAGCTACGAAGAAGCTCAGGGTTAGACGACTGAAGGGCAGAAGGCCACACGGAGAGAGACCTTGGAGGCGAGGCCGTCACGGACATCCCAGCCACGTGGACAAGCTCTCGGTTGAATGCACCCACGTGAGTGACCTCAACTGTCACCACGTGGAGCAGAACTGGCGGGCTCAGCCCAGTTACTCTACAGAATCCTGAGAAGTAATTCACTGACGTTTTAGGACCTTACGTTTTGGGTCGTGTTGTTACGTGGCCGAAGATGACGAACACACCCTCTGTAAGCGGTGGCAGGATGGCGCCAGCCACTCCAGGCTCGCGTGGACCTGGAACACCTCCTTGGCATTAATCTTAGCAAAAGGCGTGGGCGTGACTCTCATCGAACTAATGCACACCGCTTGTTGATCTTGGAGCTGATCCAGGAGGGGACACCAGGTCAGGGGTGTGTGCCCATGCTTATAGCGGGGGTGGGGGGTCCCACCCAACTGATGATCTGGGGTGGGTAAGGAGGGGAGAAATGAGGGGGGGAGAGTAGAGTGTTAACAGTCAGACTCAACAGATAACCCCCCACAGGGAGTAGATTAAATCAGTGAGGGGTGAGTGAATGATTATGAGTGGGCTTAGTTGCAAAAGAATTTTTTAAGAATTTATTTTGTGAGAGAGAGAGCGTGCACGCATGTGCGTGCATGAGTGGGGGAGGGCCAGAGAGGGAGGGAGAGAATCTTGAGAATCCCGATGTGGGACTCGAACTCACGAACTGCGAAGTTATGCCCTGAGCCAAAACCAAGAGTCAGACACTCAACCAACTGAGCCATCCAGGCACCTCCATGGGATAGATGTTTAAACATCTAATATTTAAGCCAGGACTTGTTGCTAGAAAGGGGCACGGAGATAGAAGAAGGCCCCTGGGGTGAGAATTCGCGCACTTGGGTGAGTGACAGCTGGAAGTGGGTGCCACATGGGATCCGCCTTGCAGTCGGAGAGAGCCAGATGTCTTAGCTGAAAGCTGCGTGTTTCCTGAGACTCTGCGTGTGGGTTAGGCTTTTCCTTTCGAATCTAAAATTCATTTATATTTTAAGAAAAGTGTCTGGGTGGTTCTGAATCCTTTACACTTAGGTCCTTGGGGTGTGTGCATATGCACAGCTATTTAATGTCCAAGAAATGTTGGAAATGGTGCATCTTGTCATCTGCCGCTTCAGACTGTTTATCTGAGGGGAGAGGCTGCAGGTGGCAGGGTCTGCGCCACCTTCAGCTATCCCGGGTCCTGACGTGCGGCTCTGTCCGAGCCCTGGGCCCTCAGGGAGGCTGGGCAGCTGGGTCCCTGGGGAGACCTCACAGGCTGCCCTCAGCAGGGGTGGCGGCTGCAGCCCACTGGGGACACACAGTTGTCTCAGCTCTATGGGGAGGCAGGGCGCCCGGCCCCACCCCAGCTGGTCACAGAGTCACGGGGACAGTTTGTACCCAGTGCTGTACCGGGTGCAAGCTTGTGACACAGACAGCACCCGGGCCAGCTGTCTCCTGGAAATAGACCCTGGGTAGGAACCCTTGCGTGGGGCTGCGGTGTGGCCCGGGGGCCTGTGGCTGCTGGCAGATGCCCAGGAATGGGAGATGAGGGGTCGGCTGCTTATCTCCAGACAGACGGATGGAAAAGTGCCAAGGCCAAGGCTCCTGGTATTGGCAGTCGGGAGGCGTGAGGGACTGGTGTTTGTAACAACATGTCGATGGCCATCTGGCTCAGGTTTTCCTCTCGAGGATGTTGCCCTGCTCCCTCACCCCTTGAGGTGAGCCGGATTCGGCTCCCACCCGCCCCAGAGCTGCTGGCCTCTGCCCTGCGCTCTCCTGGCCACCCCTGCACAACTCGCCAGCCGTCCCCCCTCCCCAGGCCCTGCCTGTCCACACCCCTTCAGGGTGTATCTCTGGGGGGTGACACCCCACCTTTTCCAGTTTGTCTTTTTGACTCCTCCTATGCCAGATGCCCTCCAGTGGCCTAGCTTCCGGGCCTCGTCCTCCTCTCTCCTGCCTGGCTCTAATGGCCACGCAGACTCTGCCCTACCAGCGTGCCCAGGGGACTCTGCAAAGGAGGCCATCTTTCTTGACGGCAGCAGGTGGAGGCTGAGTAAAGACAGGAAAGGTTTCACATGTTGTTCAGTGTAATAAATCGGTGTCCAAAAAACAGTGTGGCCGAATCATTCCTGAACCCCTCAAAACTGCCATTTATCGACCCCGACGTCCGGGCAGCAGGGACACGATACTGAGGGAACAGTGCATTGCAGCTCCGAGTCTGCACCCACATTTCGGGGTTCCAGCCCTTTGTGGCCAGTCTGACGCCCTCCGTATCCCTGACCCCCTCACCGGCTGGCCCCTCACGGCCCCGAGAAAGCTTCATGCCTGCATCAGGACTCCTTTTATCGTGAGTGACAGTACCCAAGTCCGCTTGGCGGAAGTATCAGAGGGAGCGGACTAGGCTCCGGAGTGTTCTGGATTCAGGAGCAGTGACGTCCTCCTGGGGGGCGTGCCTGTCTCCCCATCTCGGCTTCACTCTCTGGTGGGCTCTTCCCCGGGGAGGGTGCTGGCGGCCCATACCTGCTCCCGGCCCACACCTACCAGCCATGCGGCCCCAGAAGGATCCCACAAGGGCTTTGCACTGGTCCAGCCACAGACACGTGGCCTCCTAACCCTGTCACCGGAGCTGAGAGGATGTGGGGCTTTGCTTGGCCAGGCCTGGGTCTTATGCCCAGCCCTCGGGGTCAGGGGACAGGATCAGCCCCACCAAACCCACATGGGTGGAGCGCGGCAAAGGGGTGGCTCTGGAGGGGAACTCAGCATGCTGGAAGGAACAGGGAGAGAGGCTAGGAAGGTGAACCCCACAGGTGTGGACACCAGCACTCACGCTCGTCTACGCCTTTCCTTCCTTCCCAACCCCCCCATCAGCTCAGAACCTGTCCTCTGCCCTCTCTTCTCAGGGTCCTTGCATGCTCACCTCCTCCGGGAAGCCATCCCTGATTATTCCAGCCATCTCTGCATTCTTTCCTTCCCAGAACTCCCTGGACACTCAAGTTTCTTTCGGCCTGCCCAGGCAGTGTTTATTTTCTCGGGCTGTTACCATCTGCAACTTTGTATGCATTTGGGGCTTTGTCCCACATGTCTAGGGAGGTCTTTTTCCATACAGACGAAGCCCTTCCTGTGAGTTTTGGACCCTTTATCTCCCTTTTGCACTGATTTTATCAGGCAGAGCCTCGGGTGTTGGGGTTTGTACTGTTGTAGCCTGTCCTTATTTGCCATGTGAAGGGGGCCAAGTTATTCAACCCTGAGGTGCCTTAGTTTCTTTGTCTTTGCCATGGGGAGAAGAACACTTACCTTAAAGAATTACACAGTTTCACGGGCGCCTGGGTGGCTCCATTGGTTAAGCATCTGACTTTGGCTCAGGTCATGATCTCATGGCCCCGTGTCAGGCTCTGTGCTAACAGCTCAGAGCCTGGAGCCTCCTTCAGATTCTCTGTCTCCCTCTCTCTCTGCATCTCCTCTGCTATCTCCCTCACTCTCTCAAAAATAAACATATAAAAAAAAAGAATTGCACAGATTAGACAGGAGTGTACCTGGGCAGTGGAGTTCAGTGGAGAACTGGGCTCACAAACGGCTGGTAAATGAGTGAGTGAGTGATGAATCATTTCAGCTGGTGAGGCTCACGGCCTGCAGGACTCCAGACAGCGAACTCTGTGAAAAAGAAAACCCTGTTCTTTTGTGCTGTTGGGGAGACCTCAACGTAAACAGGGCAGGAGCCAGCTGCTGCCGGCCTGCCTATTCTAGAAGCTGGGGCAGATCTGCAGAAGAATCAGCAGGTGTGCTCAGGTGCCTTCATCTGGCAGGGAAGAGGCGGCCGGTAAGGGCCAGGAGCTGGCCAGGTCAAGGCTCAGCCATGACCAGGGTGTCTGTCTGTGCTGGACAACTGTCATCTGTTCCCCTCCATTGGTGATAGCACCTTTTTCCCTGCTCCAAGGCTATGGCTCAGGGTGGGCTGAACCCACTCTCTAGCCTCCAGAGAGGCAGATTCTAAGTAGGCTTTTCTTAGGACTTTTGAAAAAGTGAGGGTCTCTTTCTCCTGAGGTTGCAAAGCTGGTAGAATGTAAGCCCAGAGCTGCTGGGGGCCATCGCCCTCCTGCCATGATCGAGAAACCAGAGCTGAGAGATGGGGCAGGACAGTCCTGATGAGGACGATGGTGTCATCGGAGCACCTGGATGTAGCCATACTTGAATCTGTCTGGATTTGTCACTTGGGGAGGGAGTGCATTCTCTCTTGTTAAGTTAATGTGACCTGGTTCTCACCCTTTTTCTTTTTAAGACATTTTTTTAAATGTTTATTTATTTTTGAGAGAGAGACAGATAGTGTGAGTGGGGGAGGGGCAGAGAGAGGGAGAGACAGAATCTGAAGCAGACTCCAGGCTCCAAGTGGTCAGTATAGACCTGGCACGAGGCTTGAACTCATGAACCATGAAATCATGACCTGAGCTGAGGTTGGACGCTCAACCGACGGAGCTGCCCCGGTGCCCCTAATCTTTGAAGATAAAAATCCTGACCGGTCTAGTGCCCTACCGGAGGTGTCATAGCCCAGAGATCCTCCCCACAGTACACAGACCCAACTTCCCTACTGATGCTCATTCCCACAGACATTTGTGTCTTCGAGGTCCTTCTTGGACGTCACCCACATAGACTACCCTGGACGGGAGAGGTTCTCAGGCCGTCACCGAGGCAGCGAGTGAAAGCCGTGTTCACGGTCTCTGTCCCGGAACGTGTCCCACACTCAGAAACAACACGCTGTCCTGTTATGGCCCCGGTCACAGGGACATCAGAATCTGGAACGTGTGTTGACCGCACCGAGAAACGTTTCCTGCCCATTGTTCGTCCTTTGAGATCTCATTTAGTTTTCTCTGGCTACGTCGGTTCGTATTTCACACGCACCGTTGGTTCTGTCTTGGGAATAATTACACGCACTGATAAAGCATGGCAGAAGCTAAAGAAGATGATAGAAAGCACCCACCCTAGTGCCTCCGTGGACACAGAGGGTGACAATTTCTGTCCGTGGTTAACCAGGAGCAGAGCTTTGGAGCTGCCCTTGCCTGGCTCCTTCCGGTGACACATATTCAACTCTGGGCCTCATGGATTGCTTGGAACTTGTCCACGTTATCGAGTTTTTTTTTGTTTTTTTGTTTTTGTTTTGTTTTTCAAATTCAGTTCCGAGCCTAGATAGGGGGCTGTGCTGGAGACATAGAAAATAGGGCTGGGGGTGCACAGCTCGTTATTGAAACGGTCTTTGTGCTCGGTGCCCAAGGCTTCGAGATGGACCTTCTTTCCCAGTGGCGGGGTGAGGGGGTGTGTGTGGAGAAAGGATGCCCTTGGGCAGAGGTCAGCAGCGGTCTGTGAGCTGACTCTGGTCCCTGTTCCCATTATGAGTGCTAGGTGCCTGCCTGGATTACCATCTGTGGTGCTGGCACATGTCATCAGACTGCCTAAGGGTCACAGGCACCCACCCTGGCCACCATCTTACCCTCCGACACTACCTCTTTGTCCTCAGATATAAGCTCGCCTACCCCTGGGTACATTCTTCCTCAAAAGACTTGTGGACACAGCTCATGGGCTGCGGGTGGCTGTGAGTGGCCCCAGTGGCCCTTGCTGAACCACTTGGGTGAGAGTCTGTGCAGACCACCTCCTGGCTGCATAGGGAAGGTGGGTGAGGCCCTTCCCAGCCCAGGGGGAGACTGCGGAGACCACACTGTTGTCCCTGTTAAAATACGTCCTGATTGGAGGGGAAGCCTGGGTGGCTCAGTCAGTTAAGCGTCCTACTCTTGATTTTGGCTCAAGTCATGATCTCCTGGTTTGTGAGATCGAGCCCCACATCGGGTTCTGTGCTGATGGTACAGAAAGAATCTGCTTGGGATTCTCTCTCTTCCTTTCTCTGTGTGTGCTCACACGTGTGCGCTCTCTCTCTAAAATAAATAAGCATTGAAAAAAATTAAAAAATGTTCTGACTGGAAATCATGTGGCTGAATCCATGTACCTTAGTTTGGGGGAGCGGGGCCTTTTCCATGGTTGGCTGTCTTTCAGGGGCTTTTCTCGTTCTCTCTCCTGCCCCCAGATTACAGAAAGCAAAACATCCAGGTCATGTTTCCAAATGTCGTTTCATAAACTAGAAACACATTTTAGGTCTCCAAGGGCAAAAAGATGCCTTCATCTAGTTAACTCTGAATGTTTTTAATGTTTATATAACCCCAAGTCATGGAGCTCTCTCCCGTTTTAAGCAAACTCGGGGAATCGTTACTTTGCTAAGGCTTCCCGTTTTCTAAAACATTCTTCTATTGTGGTAAAATATATTTTCCGTTGTAACCATTTTTAAGTGTACGATTCAGTGGCATTAATTATATTTGCAATATTGTGCAACTGTTTCCACCGTCTACTTCCAAAACCTTTTCACACCCAAAATAGAGACTTTGTGACCCGCTTCTCCCACCTGCCAGCCCCTGGTGACCTCCAGTCCACTTTGGGTCTCTGTGAATTTGCCTAGACTAGATATTTCCTATAGGGGTGCTGAGATGGCTCCGTCGGTTAAGCATATGACTCTTGGTTTCAGCTCAGATCAAGATCTCATGGTTCCTGAGTTCAAGCCCCTCAGGGTCTACTGACAGCACAGAGCCTGCTTGAGATTTTTCTCCTTCTGTCTCTGTCCCTCCCCTGCTTGCATTTCTCTCTCTCTCTCTCTCTCTCTCTCTCTCTCTCAGAAAAAAAAATAGAGGGGTGCCTGGGTGACTCAGTTGATTGAGCGTCCAACTTCGGCTCAGGTCATGATCTCCCGGTTTGAGCCCCGCATCAGTCTCTGCTGACAGCTCAGAGCCCGGAGCCTGCTTCAGATTTTGTGTCTTCCTTTCTCTGTCCCTTCCCTGTCCATGCTCTGTCTCTCTCTGTCTCTCAAAAATAAATAAAATGTAAAAAAAATTTTTTAAATAGATATTTCCTATGAATTGAGTCTTATAACATATGGGCCTTTTGTGTCCAATGTCTTTTACTTAGCACATTTGAATATGAATCAGTACATCATTGCTTTTCATGACTGAATTAATATTCCATTGTCTGTATATCCCACACTTTGTATGGATGGACATTTGAACCTCCTCATTCTTTTTTTTTTTTTCTAGTTTATTTATCTGTTTTGAGAGAAACAGAGAATGCACACGCTGGGGAAAGGGGGGCAGAGAGAGACAGAGGGGCGAGAGAGAGAATCCCAGGTAGGCTCCGCACTGACAGTGCAGAGCCTGGAGTGGGGCTCGAACTCACAAACATCATGATCATGACCTGAGCCAAAACTTATATTCAGACGCTTAACCAACTGAGCCACCCAGGTGCCCCTGAAACTCCTCATTCTTAAGTTTTAGTCTTGAATAGTTTTAGGGAATAAATTTAATCTTTACATTTTATTCCTATCAAGTCTTCATTTCATAATACTGCGTGGACAGTTGGGTGGCACGAAACGAAGCTCCCATTCGTGGACCAGGTTCTGTGCGAGCAGCAGGCATGTAGTGTCACAAACATGGTGTGAAAAGGCATTATCACCGCTTTTGCAGATGAGAACTCTGAATAGGATGGGGGACTTGTCAAGGTCACATGGCTAAGTCTGTGGCTGAACTGAGCTTTGAATCCTGGTCCACTTACTTCCCAAATCCACATAGTCTCATTCTGTCTGTCCTCTCTCATTAATCATGGGGACAAACTGGCTCATGCTGCTCTGTCACATTCAGAGATGTGTGACAGATGCCTTCCTCCCAAGTATGTCAACACGGCAGCTCTGAGCTGTGGACCAGATGACCCAGGCTTCTCTCTTGTCCTTAGTGAATCCCGTATCAACTCTCCAGTGGTGAGGGAGAGTGTGTAGGAGTCACGTGAGTGCCAGTTGGGGAGTTTGGAAGAGGCCTTTGATCTGTCTGCTTTGCCACTGGGGCACTGGTGGCCAGTTACCTTCACGGAGCCTTCTGCTCTGGCAACAAAACTAGGGACTGCCCAACCTTGGTCACACATTCTTTCCCTCTGTCCCTTCCTTCTGACCATCCATCCATCCATCTGACCAACTGACATCAAGCCAACTGTCCATGAATCCACATCTGCATCCATCCACCAATCCATTCACACATTCATACATCTACTCATCCATCCATCTGCCCGCCCATCCATCCATCTGTCCGCCCACCCATCCATCTGTCCACCCACCCACCCACCCACACATCTCTTCATCCCTCCATCTGTCCATCCGTCCGTCCATCCAACCCATCAGTTCATCCACCCACCCACCCACCCATCTATCCATTCATCCACCCACCCAACTGTCCGTTCATCCCTCCATCTGTCCATCCATCTACCTACAGTCCATCCATCCATCTATACATTCATCCTTCCACTCATCCATCTATTTATCCATCCATCCACCCACCCACCTGTCCATTCATCCCTCCATCTGTCTGTTCATCTGTCTGTCCATCCATCCACCTAGACCATATTTGTTGCAGGCCTTGTGGATGCTACTTTTTGTGCTAGGCTCTGGAATATAGGGGGGGACAGGAGCAATGACTAGTGAGATAAATATCCTTCAATAGAGAATGGATCCAACCCGTATAATTTGCTACAAGTCAGGAGACTTGATTTCACAGTCTTGCTACCTGGCTTCTCCTGGGAAATCTGGACCAGGCAGCACAGAGCCCAGCTTGCCACATGGTAGGGCTGCACCAAGCAGAGCGTCCGCTTCTAGTTCACCAGCCTGCGGCTCCCCACTCCCCAGCTCCTGGACCAGGAGGTCTTTGGGTCTGTGCCCCCAACTCGAGCTGTGTTTGTAGTAGCCACTGGCTGGCCTCACAGTCTGCCCCAGCTTGAGGCCTGGGCTTTGTTCTGACACCTTCTGCCCTTGAACTCCCAGTTTCCTCATCTATGTAGTGACTGTTTGGGATGGGGCTTGGTCGGGGGCAAAGATGATAAAGGAACTGAAAAAGGTCTGCAGACTGCATGTGCTGTTCTAAAGGAGGGGCTGCTGTCACTGAAAGCCTGAAACAAGAGCAAGCAAGCCGGGGCCTTGACAGGAGGGTGGGTGTTGCATTTAACAGACTCTCCTTTCAGTTGAGGCGAACCACTCATTGGTATCCTTCCTTCGCGCTGCTTAGTGGCGGCCATGTGGGTTCTACTTGTCCTCCCAGGGCCTGTGTCTAGACAGGCCTCAGGGAGCATTCTGACCCTTCCCGCTGTGTCTTTGATGCTGGGATGCCGGCAGTGTGCACTCCTCTCCCATTGGTCAGAGGCTCAGGATTGCTTTTGTCCATCCATCCATCCATACAACAATCTCTGTGGGACTCCTCTTTGCCAGGCACTGTTCTAGACACTGGGGATGTGACAGTGCACTAAGGACTGTAGGACCGAGACATCTTGCCATGCCTGGCTGGACCCTGGCCGCTGTTCCTTGGCTGGAGGGATGGATGGGTAGATGGGAGCATGGGTGTGGTTGTTACAGTTCTCCACCGACTAGAGTCTCTGTCCCAGCTGGGCCCTGGCCAAGGGCCCAGACACAGCCCATCAGGGCCTCTGGGAGTCACGAGCTTTGACGAGGGTGCACGCCCACCGGAGCCCTGCCCAGAGGCGCATCTGTCCACCATAACGGACACCTTGCATGCATTGCAGCCTGGGATGTTTCAGCTTTGTGTACAGGAAGACGCACTTTGCCAGCTGCTGACAGCACATGACACATCCTCATTCTTTCATCTAACCGCGGATGATGTAGCATTGGGATGAGTGTGAGATGCCAGGAGACCTGGTGGGGAAGCCGGGCACAGTCCATGCCCTCTTAGAGTATCTGGGGAGTCTGGGGGAGACAGGGAGGGATGCCCGATCTGAACCTGGGGTGTCGGGATGTTTCCAAAGGGAAATGACACCTCAGGTCAGTGGGAGAGCCCCTGAGCATTCCAGGAACTAAGAGTTGGTTGAAGATGGTTAGAAAGTAGGGTTTGTACATAAGCGTGAGTTTGGGGGGCAGGTATGGGGGTTGGTGGGAGATGGGCAGGAAGGCCAAGCATGAGCCTGGAAAGAGGGTCTGTTGGAGTTTAGATCATTTAGTCTTTATACCACACGGTCAGGAGTCTGAACTTCTCCTAAGAGCCAGGAAGTTACTGGGGAAGTTTCAGCCAGGGCGTGCGTGGTGAGCACTTGGGCATTTGGGTTGGATGGGGATGGATTTGGGGGGCCTGACCTCAGGCGGGGGCTGGGGGTGCGGGAGGAGCCGGCCCAGCTCAGGTTAGAGGAGCAGGTAGTACGTGAGTCTCCAGTGCAGGTGTTCAGGGGCAGGGCTGCTCTGGGCTTGGGTTTCATTGGCTATAGGAGGGGAAGGAGAGGAAGGCAGGGGAGGTCTCTGGGGTTTCTGGGTGCCCGTGAGGAGCAGGTTGGGTGGACAGGGGACCAGCCAGGTGGAACATGATGGTGGAGGTGCCCAGGATGCTCTTAAGAGTTTGCTTCTGAGGCTCAGGATGCACCGTGACCGAAGCCGGGGAGGTGAGATCCTGAAGAACACACAGAGAGGCAGGGAACCCGGCTAAGCGAAAGGTGCTGAGAAGGGGCCCACAGAGGAGCCGCAGAGAGTGGCATGGGGAGGAAGGCCAGCCCTGTACACGGGATGGAGGCCCCGGGTGAGCCGGTCACCAGGGGCAGGGGACATCATGCAATAAAACTTGGATTTGGACTTAAACGTCGGTGCGTGTTGTTTGCGGGGAGCTGAGTGAGGAATGGGTGGCGGGTGGGGAGGAGAGGGAGAGGTGAGGCGGGGTGGGCAGTGTCAGGAAGGGGCACAGGGTGCTGGGAGGTGCTCAAGAGGGAGGAGCCGTGAGTGTGTATGACAGCTGAGTGGAGGAGGTGGGCCCAAGCCTGCAGAGGAGGACAGGAGGGTATCAGTAGGCTGGGAGTTGCCCCCTGCTGCTGGGTGTTCAGTGAAGATGGCGGCTGGTGGGGAGGCAGCCTCACAACCTGCAGAGACTGGAGTCCGGGCTCTGAGCACCGCGGGAGACTTGTGGGTCTGGCATGCCCTTTCCTCACCACCCCTTCTTTCCCTGCTGAGGCCGGTTAGGCCCCCAATCCCCCCCTGAAACCACACCAGTCCTGGACCCGCGTGGCTCCTGGGCAGACATTGGCCCAAGAACAGGCTCGAGGCAGGTGCTTGCTGGGTCCTGGTGGCCTCGCCACTAAGGTGAGCAGGCAGCGGAAGGAGCCTGCGTGAGCACGGAACCTGGGCTTGGGGGAGCTGCAGTGGGGCACAAAGGGACGCAGAAGAGGCCCAGGTCAATGTGGCTTCCAGAGGAAAAGTCCCCTGGAGCAGATGTCCCCGGGAGGGCTGGCTGGGAGCGGAGCCCGGCCTGCCCGCCGCCACATCTGCATCTCAGCTGCTCTGAGAGGCTCTCGTAGCTCTTGGCTCTGGGGCGGCCGTTAGAACAAGCAGCAACTTTCTTCTGCCTGGAAACGTTTCTGCTTCAAAGGGAGTGATTTTATTTTCATTAGACTCGGGGCGGGGGAGGGATGGTTCTAAAAATTAGAACCTTGGCAGAGAACACAGATGGGACCAGGTCCTTTTGCTCAGCTTTGTTCCTAATTATCAAGCCAAAGTCTGAAAACTCTGTCTTAATTTGAATTTACAGCCAGGGCCTGTGCATTTGGGCCGGAGAGTAATAACCTGTGCTGTGTGAGCAGCTAGGATTCCGACGGGGAGGCCACCAGTCCCTGGACTGGGATGTTTTTCCTCCCACACGTGTCAGTTACAAGTTCAGATGGTCTGGGCTGGCCCAGACCCCTCAATTCCCAAAGTGTCCTCTTCACACGTTGCTGGGGGCAGTGAGCCGCTGTGTGGGCCCGTGAGCCCCGGGTCGATTGCTGTCTGTGACCTCAGGATGTGGCACCAGGTAGGGTGATAAATCTTGTATTTTACTTATTTTTTTATTTTATTTTATTTACTTTTGAGGTAGGGGGAAGGGTAGAGAGAGGGAGACACAGAATCCGAAGCAGTCTCCAGGTTCTGAGCTGTTGGCACAGCTGGACATGGGGCTCAAACACCCAGACCGTGAGTGCTGATGGATCTGGAATCAGTGGGCTGTTGGATGAACTAATGAATGCAATGGAAAGGGAATGTCCAACTCCTTGCAGGGAGCCATGGGCTCCTGGGTCTGTTTCATGCTGACTTGGACCCTCTCGGTCCCAGCCATGTGCTGTCACCAGAACAGTCTTCCCCGTCTTCAGTCTCTTCCTGTTCTCAGAACATGTAAGTGGCTCCCCTCAGGATCAGGTCCAAGTGGCTGCACCTAGCGCACCTCTGGGACCCCCATGCCAGCCCAGGTGGCCTCCTCCCTGCCCTCCAGACACACATCTGCTTATGCTCCGTCTGCAGTTTTGTCCCCGGGTCCTTGAGCCTGGAGCACCCTCCCTCAGACAGCCTAGATTTGAGGGTGCAGGCTGTGGAATGGAGGTCCCGGCTTCAGAGCGTATAGTGGCACAGACGCGATGGGACACGGTGTGCCGTCCCTTGTGTGATTCAGCAGTTCCGCATCCGGGTCCACGCCCAGAAGAGATAAAAAATCAGGGTCTGGGAGAAATATGTGTACCACCATGTTTTCAGCTACATTACTCAACAGGAGCCAAAAGGTAGAAGCAACCATAGTGTCCAGTCAGTGGATGAATGGATCACCAAAGTGGCCTGTCCCTGCAGGGGGACACGACTCAGCCTGGAAACGGAAGGGCCTTCTGACCCGTGCTAGAACATGGAGGAACCTTAAGTGAAGTCAGCCAGTCACAAAAGCACAGATGCTGTTCGAGCCCACATGTTTGAAGCACCCCACGCTAGACAGCGGAACAGTGCTTCTCGGGGGCTGGGACGGTGGGGGGGAGGGGTGTTCTTACCAAACAGGTAAGAGCGTCAGTTTTGCAGCATGGAATGATTCTAGACGGATGGTGGGGATGGCTGTCCAACAGTACGGCTGTGACTTCATGCCGCTAAACTGTTCACTGACGAGCGGTTATGATGATTACATTTCATTCTATGTGTGTGTTACTGGGATTAAAAAAATTTTTTAAGAAAGAGTGGAGGATGGTTGGAAAAGGTAATAAGGCAAGGCAGAGAGAGGAGCCAGGAGGAGGACTCCCCCTGCCAGTGCTGACTTTGACGATGGAGGGAGGGGGCCGTGAGCTGAGGAATGCAGTGGCTTCTAGAAGCTGGGATGGGCCCTCGTTTAACAGCCAGCAAGGAAACGGGGACCTCAGTGTGACAACAGGAGCATCGCGGATGGGCAGGAGAGATTCTCCTTCAGAGCCTCCACGGCTGCCCACACCTTGATTCTACTCTGCTGGGCTGCGCACTGGACTCTGAGCAACAGAACACTTAGGACAATTAATGGGTGTGGTTTCAAGGCACTAAAAAAAAAAAAAAAAAAAGACTGGGTTTGAATCCAGCTCTTTCCCTTTCCAGCTGTGTGGCCTTGGACAAGTCTTTCTTTTTTTAGTTTGATTACCTATTTTGAATGAGAGAGAGGGAGAGGGGGAGAGAGAGAGAGGCAGGCAGAGAGAGAATCTAGCACAAAGCAGGCTCTGTGCCATTAGCACAGAGCCTGATGCAGGGCTCTAACTCAAGAACCGTGAGATCATGACCGGAGCCAAAATCAAGAGTCAGACGCTCGCTTGACTGAGCCCCCCAGGTGTCCACTTGGAGAGGTCTCCTAAGCTCAAGCTGTCAGTTGGGCGTCCCCACATCTCCCCGTGGACTGCAGTGAGATGCGAATCGTTAACCGTCAGTGTTTAGTGCGGTGCCTGGCCTCAGTTCGAGTGCCCCCCACACGTTGCTATTATTACTGCCATTCCCACCACTGTTCTCCGCTGGGCTCTTTCACGTGCTACCGTCCTCTGGGGTCCCCTTCCATCCGTCATACCCTCTGGAACAAGGCAGTTTACCGCTCAGTGACATCCTGTCTTTTTTCCTCTCCGTCTGTCCATCTGGGGCACGCTGGTCCTCTCCAGCTCCAGCTCCTGGAACAGTCTCCTCTTTCTTCACCCCTCAATGTAAAACCGGGCGTGGGTAAAGGTTGTGTGGTGCAATGCGGTGAGTGCCAGTCTCTGGGGTCAGATCTCGGCTCTGCCTCCTGTAGACTGTGTGACCCTGGAACCCTCCACCTGGAAGACGGAGGTGGATGAGAAGATGCGCGTGGTCACGACGAGAAGGAGGAGGCTCGGAGTTGATGTTAGCCCCATGGGATTCGGTCACAGATACTCAGTGAGGTGGAGGATGGAAGCCCCCCAGAGCCTGCTGGGTCTCTGGTGAAGGGGGGAGGCTGGAGGTCTCCCCCTGCATGGTACATGTGTATCTAGACTTAGATGTACAGATTCTTTCTTCTCAAAAGAGAATCACACAGTAAATATTATGGCTAAAAATAGCTCACTATTCCATGACCATTCCTTTACGTGATTAACTATATGTCCACAACTTCACCCTTGCTAAGATTCTGCTACAGGCGTGTGCCAGAACTTATTTAAATAGTCTTCTCCTGTTGGACACCTCAGCTGTTTCCAGTTTTCTGCCTCCATCATTTATAAGCAGTGAGCAGTCCTGCACACACACATTTGCTCTTCTACTTAATTTTCTTCTGACAGATTCCCAGAAGTGGATTTGCTGGGTCAAATAATATGCACATTTTTAAAGCTTCAGTTACACATCGTGTTTTTCAAATTGCTTTTAGCTAAAGGTTGTATTAGTAGAGACTCCCGGTAGGAACGGACAAGACTGTCCGTGCTCATCTAGCAAGGAGTGGTATCCATGAAAAAAATTTTTAATTCTTATTTTTTAAATTTAATTTTTTCTTTTTTTTCTTTTATAAAAGTTTATCATCAAGTTGGTTTCCAGTGCTCTTCCCCACAAGTGCCCTCCTCCATGCCCATCATTCCCCTTTCCCTCTGCCCCTCCTCCATCAGCCCTCAGTTTGTTCTCAGTATTCAAGAGTCTCATGATTTGCCTCCTTCCCCTCCCCCATGGTCCTCTGGTAAGTTTCTCCTGTTACACTTATGAGTGCAAACATATGGTATCTGTCCTTCTCTGCCTGACTTATTTCACTTAGCATGACACGCTTGAGGTCCATCCACGTTGCCACAAATGGCTAAATTTCATTCTTTCTCATTGCCATGTAGTACTCCATTGTGTATATATACCACATCTTCTTGATCCACTCATCGGGTGATGGACATTTAGGCTCTTTCCATGACTTGGCTATTGTTGACAGTGCTGCTATGAACATTGGGATACGTGTGCATACATCAGCACTTCTGTATCCCTTGGGTAAATCCCTAGCAGTGCTATTGCTGGGTCATAGGGGAGTTCTACTGATAGTTTTTTGAGGAACCTCCACACTGTTTTCCAGAGTGGCTGCACCAGTTTACATTCCCACCAACAGTGTAGGAGGGTGCCCATTTCTCTACATCCTTGCCAGCATCTGTAGTCTCTTGATTTGTTCATTTTTGCCACTCTGACTGGCGTGAGATGGTATCTCAGTGTGGTTTTGATTTGTGTTTCCCTGATGATGAGTGATGTTGAGCATCGTTTCATGTGCCTGTAGGCCATCTGGATGTCCTCTTTGGAGAAATGTCTGTTCATGTCTTCTGGCCATTTCTTCACTGGATTATTTGTTTTTCGGATGTGGAATTTGGTGAGTTCCTTGTAGATTTTAGATACTAGCACTTTATCTGATATGTCATTTGCAACTATCTTTTCCCATTCTGTTGGTTGCCTATTAGTTTTCTTGATTGTTTCCTTTGCAGTGCAGAAGCTTTTTATCTTGATGAGGTCCCAATAGTTCATTTTTGCTCTTGATTCCCTTGCCTTTGGGGATGTGTCAAGTAAGATATTGCTGCGATTGGAGGTGTTTCCTGCTTTCTCCTCTAGGATTTTGATGGTTTCCTGTCTCACATTCAGGTCCTTCATCCATTTTGAGTTTATTTTTGTGTACGGTGTAAGAAAGTGGTCTAGTTTCATTCTTCTGCATGTTGCTGTCTAGTTCTCCTAGCACCACCTGCTAAAGAGGCAGTCTTTTTTCCATCGGATACTCTTTCCTGCTTTGTCAAAAATTAATTGGCCCTACATTTGTGGGCCCAGTTCTGGGTTCTCTATTCTATTCCATTGGTCTATGTGTCTGTTTTTGTGCCAATACCATATTGTCTTGATGATGACAGCTCTGTAATAGAGGCTAAAGTCTGGGATTGTGATGCCTCCCGTGTTGGTTTTCTTCTCCAATATTACTTTGGCTATTCGGGGTCTTTGGTGGTTCCATACAAATTTTAGGATTGTTTGTTGTAGCTTTGAGAAGAATGCTGGTGCAATTTTGATGGGGATTGCATTGAATGTGTAGATTGCTTTGGGTCATAATGACATTTTCACAATGTTTATCCTTCCCAATCCATGAGCATGGAATGTTTTTCTATTTCTTTGTGTCTTATTGAATTTCCTTCATAAGTTTTCTATAGTGTTCAGCATACAGATCTTTTACCTCTTAGGTTAGGTTTATTCCTAGGTATTTTATGGTTTTTCATGCAATTGTGAATGGGTTCAATTTCTTGATTTCTCTTTCTGTTGCTTCGTTATTGGTGTATAAAAATGCAACCAATTTCTGTACATTGGTTTTATACCCTGAGACTTTGCTGAATTCATGGATGAGTTCTAGTAGGCTTCTGGTGGAGTTGGTCAGGTTTTCCATGTAGAGTATCATCTCATCTGTGAAAAGTGAAAATTTGACTTGATCTTTGCCAATTCTGACGGCTTTTATTTCCTTTTGTTGTCTGATTGCTGATGCCAGGACTTCCAGCACTATGTTAAACAACAGTGGTGAGTGGACGTCCCTGTCATGCCCCTAATCTCAGGGGAAAGCTCTCAGTTTTTTCCCGTTGAGGATGATATTAGCTGTGGGCTTTTCATAAATTGCTTTAATAATGGTTAAGTAAGTTCCTTCTATCCTTTCTCGAGGGTTTTTATTAAGAAAGGATGCTGTATTTTGTCAAATGCTTTTTCTGCATCTATTGACAGGATCATATGGTTTTTATCTTTTCTTTTGTTCGTGTGATGTATCACATTGATGGATTTGTGAATATTGAACCAGTCCTGTAACTCAGGAATGAATCCCACTTGATCATGGTGGATAATTCTTTTTATATGCTGTTGAATTCGATTTGCCAGGATCTTGTTGAGTATTTTTGCATCTGTTTCATCAAGGATATTGGTCTGTAGTTCTCTTTTTTTGTTGCATCTCTGTCCAGTTTGGGAATCAAAGTGATGCTGGCTTCATAGAATGAATCTGGAAGCTTTCCTTCTATTTCTATTTTTTGGAATAGCTTGAGAAGAATGGGTATTAGCTCTGCTTTAAATGTCTGGTAGAATTCCCCTGGGAAGCCATCTGGCCCAGGACTCTTATTCGTTGTGAGATTTTTGATAACTGATTCGATTTCTTCACTGGTTATGGGTCTGTTCAGATTTTCTATCTCTTCCCATTTGAATTTTGGTAGTGCATGTGTGTTTAGGAATTTATCCCTTTCTTCTAGATTGTTTAATTTGTTGGCATATAATTTTTCATAGTATTCCCTGATAATTGCTTGTATTTCTGAGGGATTGGTTGTAATGGACCCATTTTCATTCGTGACTTTGTCTGTTTGCGTGCTCTCTCTTTTCTTTTTGAGAAGCCTGGCTAGAGGTTTATCAGTTTTGTTTATTTTTTCAAAAAACCAACTCTTGGTTTCATTGATCTGTTCAATTGGGTTTTTTTTGGATTCTATACTGTTTATTTCTGCCCTGATCTTTATTATTTCTCTTCTTCTGCTGGGTTTGGGGTGCTATTGCTGCTCTTCTTCTAGTTCCTCTAGTAATTCTTATTTTTAACAATTGATAGCATAAGGGGCACCTATGAGGGGCTCCTGGGCGGCTCAGTCCATTAAGCATCCAACTTTGACTCAGGTCATGATCTCATGGTTCGTGAGTTTGAGCCCCCGCATCGAGCTCTGTGTTGACAGCTGGGAGCCAGGAGCCTACTTTGGATTCTGTGTCTCCCTCTCTGTCTGCCCCTCCCTGCTTATGCTTTGTCTGTCTCTGTCTCTGTCTCTCTCTGAAAAATGAACATTAAAAAAAATAAATGTAAAAATTGATATCATGTAACTGAAATCTGAGATGAGAATGCATATTAACCATTGCCATGTGCTAGGAATGTTCAATATTACCACATTTCTCCCAATGAGGAAAGCAAACCGTATCCCCGCTTCATAGATGGAGGAGGCTCAGGAGCTGGTCTAGGGTAATGGAAGGTCGGGGTCACTACAGATCAGGGTCCCACAGGTCACCAGTGAGGGTGACCTGGCCCCACTCACTGCTCCTACAACCACAGAAGGGAAGTGAACTGGGGCTCCCTATGAGTGATGTGCTAAGGATAGGGTTGGTCTGTAGTTGGTCAATGATCTCCCATCCCACTGGCAATCTTCAAATAAAGTCTCATTTTAGTGGGGTTTGGGGATGAATGAAGGACAGGTTGCAGCTCCAGATTATGAATGAACGTCATCTCTTTCAAGGTTGTTATTCCCAGGCCTGGGGGTTCCTTTACTGTAGCTGCTGAGAGTTTCTTGGTGCTGAGAGCTTAGTTACTAATTTAAATGTCACAGAGCATCTGGATGGTTGAGTGTCCAACTTTGGTTCAGGTCATGATCTCACCATTTGTGAGTTCGAACCCTGCATTGGGCTCTCTGCTGTCAGGACAGAGCCTGCTTTGGATCCTCTGTCCCCTTCTCTCTCTCCCTCCCCCCACTCACGTGTGCACTCTCTCTCCAAAATATTTAAACATTAAAAAAAAAAAAGAGGTGCTTGGGTGGCTCGGTTGGTTGGGCATCCAACTTTGGCCGAGGTCATGATCTCAGGTTTGTGGGTTCGAGCCCCGCATCAGGCTCTGTGCTGACAGCTCAGAACCTGGAGCCTGCTTTAGATTGTGTCTCCCTCTCTCTCTGCCCCTCCCCTACTCATGCTCTGTCTCTCTGTGTCTCTCAAAAATGAAGACATGTAAAAAAAATAAATAAATGTCACATAACTGTCAGGTCCCACATGATGGCAGAGCGGGTGAACCTACTAGGGAAATGGACGTAGGTCTGCTCCTAAGTGACTCATCCCAGGCTGAAATCCAAATCTACTTTTAGTGTCACTTAAAAGTTTTCTTTTTAATTTAATGAAATGTTAGCAAATGTAAAATTGGGGGGAAAAATGAGTATAGGAAATTAAATCCAATTATACCATTTAAAGCATGATTTCTCTTTTTTTTTTTTGTTCCTTCCTTTTCAGTTCTTGTTTACATATGTTAGTTATAATCAGTAGCAGATGTTATTTTGTGTGTTTATTTTCTTACCTAATATTGAATACGTACTTTTCAATGTTTGAATACAGCCTTCTTAATTATTTTACGTGGCTCCATGGTCACCCATCAGATGGATGTACCCTAGTTTTTGCAGTTGTGTATGATGACTCTTCATACAAATAAACTCTCCACTTTGTTTAATTAAGATGAAATATAAAGACCCAGGAGTGAGTTTTACTGGAAAACTGAGTTTGGTCCATACTATGTGTTGCCATTGTGTTTTGTTTTGTTTTTGTTTTAAGTAGGCTCCACACCCAGTGTGGAGCCCACAGCGGGGCTGGAACTCATGACCATAAGATCAAGACCTGAGCTGAGATCAAGAGTTGGATGCTTAACCGACTGAGCCACCCAGGCGCCCCACCGTTGTGTTTTGTGAAAAAGCTTTGTTTCAGCACAATCTCTCCAGCACTGGTTATTCACCAAAAAGAGAAAAAAAACTTTCCTTTTTAATATCCCAGAGAACAGAAAATATGGGCTTACTTGTGCTCTTTTAAAATATTGACTATCATAACATTTTTTTTCTATGTGGGGACTTGAAAGCTTGCATAGAGCACGTTTGCGGTGTAGATGATTGTGTATTTGAGTGTCTCCTGTGGGTGTGGAACCAGATGGTGAGCATTCGGGCATGTGGAAGTCATGGTCCCTGTCCCCCGAGAGCTTTCCAGGAGGTGTCTGCATTCTCAGTATCCGCGGAGGTGTGGAAAGTTTAAGAATACATGGTGCGAGATTTAAACAGTGGCTCAAGAATAAAACAGGGAGCACATGATTAATTATCTAACTAATGAGCCAGAGAGTGGTCATTTAGGGGTCATGTCAGGCATGTTGGGGATGACTTCAGGTTGGGGTGATCAGAGAAAGCTTTATCCTTGGGGTGGGGCAGGGTGGAAGGGACAGTGCCATGTCTTTTAAATAATGGTTAGCACTCTGTGGCCGGATAGAAAGGTCAGAGCATCAGCAGTGTGGGGGTGGGAAAGCCCAGTGAAGATGAAGTCAGAGCTGGAAGGTCACCCAGAGCTCTGCTTCTCAAATTTCAGTGTGCCACACACGGCTGGGAGTCTTGTTCAAATGCAGGCTCTCACTCGGTGGGTCTGGTGTGGTCCCTGCTTTTGAACAGACTCCCAGAAGCTGCTGTGACCCACCCATGGAGTAACAGGGATCTAGATGAATGCTCTCCTTTTAAAGTTGGGGAAACTGAGTCCCAGCAAGGGAAAGGGTCATGTCCAACATCACGGAGCTTGGCAGGAGCTGCGGCAAGACTATAGACAGTTTGAACGACAACTGAGGATTCACTTAGGAAATATTAGGATAGAAGGTGGGAGCTGTTTGGGGGAAGTAATCATTCCTGGTGTGCACGCTCGATGCCAGGCACTTGACATACTTCATCTCACTTACTCCTCATGGCACGCTGATGTAAGAAGTCACTTGCTTCTTATTTCCCACAGGAAAAGTGAGCCTCTGACAGCCAAAGCAGCTTGCCTAAGATCGAGGTAGTATTCCCTCTGAGGTCATTCCAGCCCCCATGCTCATGTTCTTTCACCATGTCACCCCAGGTACCTTCAGTGCTATCTAAGATGTTAGAATGTTTGCCTCAGGCACTCTGGCTCTGTGGTACTTTCACTTCGGTTTGGCCTCTGAAACATGGTTTCAAAGGCTCCAAGTAACTTCCGCTTATGGAAACATAGAGAAGTGCTTTTCCCTTTTCCCCTGCTAAGAATAATGAAAAGCCACGGACATTACATATGAAACAAATGTAAGAAGACTGTCAAGGTAGAGAGGAGAAGGCAGGCCATCTAGGGACCTCAGGACACAAGGAATGAAGGACATGGTGGTGGGTTCTCCACGAAAGCCTGCTCCCTGTAGCCAGGGCACCAGGAAAGGGGCAGCCCAGCAGGATAGGAAAGTGTGGATGAAACCTACCGGACTCTGGCCACGTACCACCACCCCGCCCCTTTCGTGGTTTCAGCAGAGCCTCCCGTGGAGAAGCACGCCTCCCGGCCCAGATGGGGCCAGTGAAGCCCAGAGGGGAGATGGAACCCCGACTCCCTCCCCCCCAGAACCACCTGCTTTCAAGTGACAATGGAGGTCAAGTGGGGAACCTAGACACGTCCCTCCACTTGGCAGTAATGAGGCGGCACCTTCCTTCTCCTGCCGGAGTGGCTGGTGTCGGGGGACCCAGCTAAAACAGAGATCTAATAAATAAGAGCTAGAGTCTCACAATGTAATATTCAACGGGTATGCATTTTAACTGACAACCACTCCTCGTAGCAAGAAGCAGGAGAATTACAACCAGAATGAAAACAGTCAGTGCCCAACACCAAGACAGCAGAGATGTTAGGATAATCTGCAATGAATATTAAAGCAGCCGGCATAGAAATGTTTCCATGGGCAGCTACGAACACGTCGGAAACAAGTGAAAAAACTCGAGTGTTCACAAAAGAATAGAAGTGGTAAAAGCAAAATGAGGATTTTAGAACTGAAGAATACAAAAAGGAAAATTAAAAACTCAGTCGATGCACCTCAGGGGGGCGCCTGGGTGGCTCCCTGGTTTAGTGTCTGACTCTTGATTTTGGTTCAGGTCGTGATCTCATGGTTTGTGGGTTGGAGCCCCGCGCTGGGCTCTGCGCTGACAGTGTGGAGTCTGCTTGGGATTCTTTCTCTCTCTCCCTCTCTCCCTTTCCCTCTCTCTGCCCCTCGCCTGCTCATGCTGTCTCCCCCCCACCCCTCTTGTTCACTGTCTCTCAAAATAAATAAATGGACTTGGGGAAAAAGAAACTCAGTAGAGGGTATCAACAGTAGGGATAACAGAATAAAGAATAAAAGAGCTGGAAGATAGAATAATCAAAGTTACAGTATGTAAACAACAAAGAAAAAATACACAAAAAGAAAGAAAAAGAAAAAGCAGAGTCAGGGACCAGTGGGACCATCCCAAAAGATCTAACATCCATGTCCTTGGAGTCCCAGAAGGAAGGGAGAAAGAGTGCATGTCAGAGAGTACTTGGAGAGATAACAGCTGAAAACTTCAAATTTGGCAAAAGACAAATCCCCCATTTCATGAAGCTGAGTGAACCCCAAACAGGATAAATTTAAAGAAATCCACACCAAGACACAAGTCAAAATTCTGAAATCTCATGACCAAGAAACAATCTTGAAAGCAACCGGGGAGCCACAATGCCTTACCTATAGGAAGAAGACAATTTGAAGTTATTTATTTTAGTAATCTCTGTACCCCTGAGATCAAGAGTTCCACACTCTTCCACCTGAGCCAGCCAGGTGCTCCACAGGGAAAAAATAATCTGAATGAGAGTGGATATCTCATCAGAAATCATCAGAAACCATGGAGTGAGGGGGCACCTTGGTGGCCTAGTTGGTTAAGCATCGACTCTTGATCTGAGCTCAGGTCTTGACCTCAGGATCGTCAGTTTAGGCCCTGCATTCAGTTCTGTACTGGGTGTGGAGCGGAAGGAAGGAGAGGAAGATGAAGAAGGGAAGGAAGGGGGGGGGGAGGGAGGAAGGAAGGGAGGGGGGGAGGGAGGAAGGAAGGGAGGGGGGGAGGGAGGAAGGAATCATGGGAGGGAGGAAGGAAGGAATCATGGAAGGAATCATCGACCCCAAAGGAAGTGGCATCACGGTTCTCACGTGCCAAAAGAAAAGAACTGTTAATCCAGAATCACAGACTGAAAATAACCTTCAGGAATGAAGGAGAGATTAAGACATTTTCGGATGAAGGAAAACTAACTGATTTTATTGCCACCAGACTTAGACTAAATGTATTGCTATAGGAAATTGTCTGAAGAAAAATAAAAATAAAAATAGGAATCTTAGAACATCAGAAAAGAAAGACTGATGGGGGGGCAGGGAAACATGGGTAAATATGATACGTTTTCCTTCTCTTGAATTTTCCAAATTCAATGGTTGAAGCAAAAATTTTAGCACTGTCTGATGTGGTTCTATAAATGTACAGAGAAGAAATAGTTAAGATAATGATATAGTAAGTGGGGGAGGGTAAAGAGACTTAAAGGGAATGAAGTTTTCTGCACTTTATAAAGTGACATCGCCAGTAGACTGTGATTAAGTTATGTGTGTATAATGTAATATCTAGAACAACCACAAAAAAAAAATACGAAGAGAAACACTCAAAAACACTAGAGATCTATCAAAATGGAATTCTAAAAAGAGGCTCACAGGACCCACAGGAAGGTAGGAAAAACAATAGAAAAAGAAAAAATAGAGCAGAATTAAAATGAAAACAACATAATTAGGCCCGAACATACTAATAATTACATTAAATGTAAGTGTAAGTGGTCTAAAGATGCCAATTAAAAAAGACTGTCAGAGTGGATTAAAAAGCATGACTCAGAGCACCTGGGTGGTTCAGTTGTTTAAGTGTCCGAATCTTGACTTTGGCTCCGGTCATCATTTCATGATTCAGTTCATAGGAACAAACCCCATGATGGGCCCTGCATTGACAGCACGGAGCCTGCTTGAGATTCTCTCCCTCCCTCCTTCTCAAAAAAATAAATAAAAATAAAAGAAAAAAAGAAAAACATGACCCAACTATAAGGTGTCTAGAAAAACTCACTTCAGGGGCACCGGGGTGGCTCAGTCAGTTGAGCATCCAACTTCGGCCCAGGTCATGATATCACAGTTTGTGGGTTCGAGCCCCTCATCGGGCTCTGTGCTGACAGTGTGGAGCCTGCCTGGGATTCTGTATTTCTCCCTCTCTCTTTGCCCCTCCCTGGCTCATGCTTTCTCTCAAAAGAAATAAACTTAAAAAAATAAATAAAAAGATTTTTTTAAAAGCCTCCAAGTACAAAGTCCAGATTCAGTCTCACTGCCCCCCCACCAACCTGCTAACACCCCCCCCACCAGCTCGAAGCCAGGCATGCACAGCCTGGCCCTTCTGCCCTGCTCAGCGCACGGTGCATTTCAATTTGGGCACCCAGGAAAGGTTCGTTAGCTGATTCGGTTTGGCATTGAGCAAAACCATGGGGGCATGAGAGGAGAGACTATTAGAGCACAAGAGGCTTCAGAAACCAAAGGGACAGTGTGACAGCAGGGACCTGTGGAGGGAAGTGGAGGCCTCAGGGTAAAATGCGGATGCTAGTTAAGGCCGGCACTGAGCTATGGAGAGAATGCCCCGTGAGGACATCTTGCAGACTGTAGGGGACATGAGCAGGGTTAGCTGTGAACTTGATTGTGGGGGGAAGACCGGGTCACCGGCCTATTCCCCTCTCCATTCTGACATCACCTGCGTGATGACTGTCCAGGAGAGAGCGCCCTGCTCTCCCCCAGAATCTGGAGCTCAGTCTTCAGTTGAGAAGGTGGCTTTGTTTAGGTGATGGCTGCCAGCCCACAGGTCTTGAGTTAATGAAAGCTGTTAAAGAGGCTGACTCCTAAGCATCCTCGGGACTTGGCCACAGGCTTTTCTCTCTGCTGGAAACTCATTTTGTCACCCTCCTTCCCCTTGTCTCTAAGACTCAGGCCTCAGGATTCCTCTGTCTTTGCCAACCTTGATGCAAATCAGAACCCCATTTAAGCTTAGTCAGAAAAGGGAATTTTTTCCAGCTCACCTGATACTCCCAACATCCAAGGGGCAGTGTTGGGAGTCTGTCTTCCACCATCTCTGTGCTGAGATTTCTTCACGCTCTCCCTTGCCACCTGTTGGCCTCTGGCAGCTCCACACTTAACATCCAATGAGATCTGCCGCCTGTCGGAGAGTGAGAGAGCCTTAGAGTCCCTCGCGAGCACCACGGTGGACTCTCTTTGGTGGCCCTACATCCTGCTTCTGTCTTCGAGCCAATCACGGAGTCGCTGTGAGGCCAGGCTTGGGTCATGTGCCCAGCCCTGAGCCAATCATGGAGAGCCTGAGAGGCCGGGCTTGGGGCACGTGCCCAACCCCGAGCCAACCATTGAGTCCCTTTGAGGCCAACGCTGAATCATGTGCCCAGCCCTGAGCCAATCATGGAGAGCCTGAGAGGCGGGGCCGGGTCATGTGCTCATCCTGTGGGTGGGGAATTGAAAACTGAGGAATGGTTTATATAAGAGGGAAGTCAGTGGGGTGTGAAAAATCAAGGGATATACCCTATTAAACTTTCCCTGATTCTGGAGCAGGAGGGGTGAGCCGCCCTGTTCCTATGGTCTCCTAGCCCCTGGCACCCCATCGGGCAACTGAAAAGTCACATCTCTCTCTGCTTCCAGGTAGTGAACTTTGAAAGTACTAGGCTGTGAACAGTTAAAATAGAAAACAAAAAACAACAGCAGGCATTTGACTCTACTGTCTTCCGGGCCTTTTAAACATATATATATATATATTTTAATTTTAGAGAAAGAGCACTAGTGGGGGGGGGGGGGAGAGGAAGAGAGAGAGAGAATCCCAAGCAGGCTCTGTGTTGTCAATGCAGAGCCCAGCTCAGGGCTAGATCTCATGAACTGAGAGATCATGACCCAAGTAGAAAGGAAGAGTGGGATGCCACCCAGGTGCCCCTAAACATGCTATTTGAAAAAAAAATATGAACTCTTTTGGAACTGTGAAGTAGATACTATTATTGTGGCCATTATATAGGTGAGGAGCCTGAGGTTTGGAATAAGTGACCAGCGGAAGGGTTCATGATGAAAAGGGAAGATTCAAAATGGACCCTTTCTGGATGCCTGGCTGGTCCAGTCAGCGGAGCATGTGACTCTTGATCTCAGGGTCTTGAGTTCAAGCCCCAGTGGAGCATAAAGCTTATTATTAAAAAAAAAAAAAAAGCAATCTCTCAAAAGAATGAAATTACCAACAAGCAAGGCTATATTCTGCGAGACTTTTAGCAAAACTGGTGATGGACCATCTGGAGGGGACGGCACATTTGTACAGCAGTGTGATGTGGAATCCTAGGAAGATCTATAATTCTGTGAAGTATTATCAGGCTATATCACAGACTGAAAAAGACCGGATCCAGAATCTTGTGTATGGTACACTGCCTTTTGTATTAGAGAAAGGGGAAGGGAGATAGAAATACATATACATGTCTGTTTAGATTTTAAAAAGGAAACAACAGAAGAAACCCTGGGTTTATGAACGAAACAATGTACCTTGTTTCATAAGCTGGCTCTGGACCCGTGTAAACATTTTACATAACTGAAAACCAAAACTAAACCGAAAAGAAGAAAAGCTTCCTCCTAACATTGAAAACGAACTGAAACTAACAGTCCTGCAAACAAAATTGATGGCAAGAATCTCAGAGAATTGTTTTAAGTGACTTTGAAACAATTTTGCGTATTTCACGTTGGACAAAGACGAAAAGAACCACCAAATAGACCCTAAGCCGTATTCAGCGGACATATTGTTGCTAATCAGAACGGCATTGTTTTGAAGCTATTATATATACAAATATACACATTTAACCATAAATAATTATATTCATGGCTTTGGGAACCAGGGTTTTCATTGTGAGGGAAGGGGCGCAGATATAAAATCCTGGAAATTAAGTAAATCTTGTCATCGTGAAGGAGAATTGGAAACAGCAGTATAAAGGACTCATTTTATTCCTTAAGCAATTGCGTTAATGTCATTAGGAGCAACCGCAGCCCCAAACCGGGTCTCCCGCCTCAGGTCAGACCCTCCTCCCAACCTCCTACGGAGCCTCTGGTCCACCCCCCACTGCCTCCTGCGTTCATCTTTGCGAGCTGTAGTTGAGGTGGTGCTTCTTTGGATGGGTGGGGTGCCAGGGGTATTTCCATGGCTTCTGCGGCCCCAAAGCCTGTTTGGAGGATGTGCCTGTGGGCCCCCTGGTTTTCCTGATGAAGGCCCCCAGCTCAGGCGCCAGCTGTTGGCCATGTGTGCCGGCCACAGTGGGGTGGGACACCCAGGAAGCCTGAGGCCTCCAGGAATGTCAGTCCGGGGATCGGGCTGGGAACTCTCCTTGCTGAAGACCGGAAACCCCTCGGGCTGAGCCCTGACCGTCAGGTCAGGCACGGTCCCTCAGTCCTGGTCAAGAAACAGGCCTTTGCTGTCCGCTCTTGGTTTTTTAAATCTGTTTATTTGTTCAATCCACTTCTCAAGTCCCTTCAGCAGACCTGGCCTCACATGTGTTTTGCAGGCTCTGGGCGCAGTGCTGGGTGGCCGTGTCCCATCAGAGGCCTCCTTCAGGGTCGAAGCCATGGACTTGAGGGGCCGGCTTCACTGTGGGTCTGGTGGCATCTGTGAGGCTCAGCAAAGGGGCATAGCCTGCCAGGCGCGGCTCCCTCCGGAGGTGCCCGAGCCCTCACTGACAGTCTCAGCCTGGCACAGGTCCTTCTATGTGTCCAGTTTCAATGATTGGACACTGCGTCCCGGAGTCCGGGCCTGATTCTGAGTCCCTGCCTGTCCTCTTCAGGATCGTCCCGGGCCTCCATGGCTGCTTTGATCATGTGCCGATCACGTTAGTACGACAGATTGAGCCGTGTCTTCCCAGTAGACGCTGAGGTCCTCACCCCCAGCACTTGTCAGTAGAAGTTTATTTGGAAACAGGGTGTTTACAGATGATGAAGGGGAGGTCCCCAAACCCACAGAACTGTGTCCTGTATAAAATAGGGGAGATCGGGACAGAGAGACGGACACACACAGGGAGAAGAGGAAGGGAGGGGCGGGCTGGTATACCCACAAGTTGAGAAGCATCTGGGTGCCTGGGTCAGTCAAGCATCCAGCTTCAGCTCAGGTCATGGTTTTGAAGTCCATGAGTTCAAGCCCCGCGTCGGGCTCTGTGCTGACAGCTCAGAGCCTGAAGCCTGCTTCAGATTCAGTGTCTCCCTCTCTCTCTCTACCCTCCCCTGCTCATGCTCTGTCTCTCTCAAGAAATACATAAACATTAAAAAAATTAAAGAAAAAAACCCACCCCACAGCTGCAGCAAAACCAGTAGAAGCGAGACAAGAAGCTGGGGACAGAGTCTCCCTCACGGTGCTTGAAGGAACCCGGCCTGCCAATGTCTTGATCTCTTACCTCCAGCCTTCGCAGCTGTGAGAGGCATAAGCCACCCAATCTGTGGGACTTTGTAATGGCAGCTGCAGAAAGTGAATGCACATAGTAAGGAGGTCACCCACTGGTGGCCAGTGCATATTTGTCAAACCTGCTTCTTGTTTTATTTTATTTATTTATCTCGACACCCAATGTGGGGCTTGAACTCATGACCCTGAGATGTTGCGTGCGTTGCGTGCACTACTGACTGAGCCCGCCAGGCGCCCCTGCCTCTTATTTGAAAAAGCTTTGGGGGCACCTGGCGGGCTCCGTCAGTTAATGATCCAGCTCTTGATTTCGGCTCAGGATGTGATCTCACAGTTTGTGAGTTCGAGCCCTGCATCAGGCTCTGCGCTGACAGGTCATGAAACCTGCTTGGGATTCCCTCTTTCTTCCTCTCTCTCTGCCCCTTACCTACTCTCTTTCAAAAATAAACATACGGAAAAAATAAGCTTAAAAATGAAATAAAAATCTTTGAGCCAATACTTCTACATTCATAGCCCTCAGATTTCTAGTTTCCCTTGAAAAATCTGAACATCTTATAACCCCCAGGCCATTCCTGCTTGGCCACAGGGGCCTGGAGCAGAGTCGTGGCTGCCTACGCTTTGGCTACGGATCCTACAATCAACTGAGTGCATGTCGAGGCATATAGGTAACACGGACAAAGTGCTTCAGCTCCACGCAGGACAGGTGAGCCAGGACCCATCTGGCCCCAGGAGGCATCTGGGTTTTTGATCTTTGCTCTCCTACCTCCAGGACCTTTCCCTACGTCTTCTCTCAGTCTTCTTGTCTGACCTCAGCTGTCACTGCCACCCACGGAGGTTCCAGCCGTTTGCTTGTGCGTAGACCCCTTGACCTTACACCTTGTTCTCCATCTGGGAGGTGGCATGAACCCTGCTGGCCCCACCCAGTGCCTGTCCCCAAGCCCCCGACTTCTGTGTTCTACCTCTTCTCTGGACAGTATATTGGGATCCAGGCCATTCTCCTGACTCATCCCACTGCCCACCATGTCCCAGACCCAGTGGTTGACCCTTTTGCCAAAGGAAAGTAGTTTTGGGTTTTTTTTAAATTATCATTTGAAAACTCCAGGGCAGTAAAGTGACCTGTCTGGTCAACTTAGTTTGTCTTACACTTTTACTCCTCCTGCCCCAACCCAAAAATATCTGAAGGGTTGGGGCTCCTGGGTGGCTCGGTCGGTTGAGCATCCAACTCTTTTGATTTCAACTCAGGTCATGAGCTCAAAGTTCATGATCTTGAGTCCCCACTGATAGTGCAGAGCCTGCTTGAGATATTCTCTCCCTCTCTCTCTCTCTCTCTCTCTCTCTCTCTCTCTCTCTCTCTCTCTCTCTCTCCTCGTCCCCCTTTCCTCCCTCCCTCCAAAAAAGATAAATTTAAAAATATATATCTGAAGGGGAAGTGGTATGGGAAATTATAGACTATGCAAAACAGAAAACAAGGTGAATCATTTTATTCTTCCAATGGAAAGATTCTAGGAATTGAGTATATATTCAGAGCTCTACTTGGTACCAGCCTGAAATATCTTTCCTGAGATGAGATCTTTTTTCATTTTGTTAAAGTTTATTTACTTAGAGAGAGAGAGAGAGAGAGAGAGAGAGAGAGAGAGAGAGAGAGAATGAGAGAGAATACCAAGCAGGCTCTTCACTGTCCGCACAGAGCCCGACATGGGATCGATCCCACAAACTGAGATCATGATTTGAGCCAAAATCAAGAGATCAAGAATCAGATGCCTAACTGACCGAGCCACCCAGGCACTCGGACATCTTTTTTCTTTTTTTACCGTTTCAAATATGATACTTTATACCATACAAATCGGCAATGGCTGAGTTATAAAGCATAATAATATGATGAACAGCCAAGGACCTGTTGTTTTCCAAATCCAGAGCCCAAACACAGATGAAAGCCGGAGACAGTCCCCTCCTGAGTTAGCCCATTTTTCTGTCTGCCCCGCCTCGGCTAATTGTTACCCTGAATTTTATCATTCCCCTTTCCCCTTCTTCATGTGAACTCTTTATTTGGAAATAATTTCAAATTTACAGAAAAAGTTGTCAAAGCAAAAAGAGTACAAGGAATACCCATGGAGCCTTTACCTGATTCACCTGTTTAACGTTCCCCCCTTGTCTCTGTCCTGTGATCTCACTCTCTCCCTCCTCATCCCCCCCCCCTGCACTGCACACTCACCCTTGTGCACACACACCTGTAGTTCTCCCAGAACCACGTGAGGCTGGCACACATGTCACCGCTAAATATCTCAGTGTGCAGTTATTTCCTAACGACAGGAATATTCTCTCACCTTACAGTTTTTAACTTCAACAAATTAGCTGAATAATGTCCTTTATAGCATTTTTTTCCTCTCTAGTCCTAGAGCCAGCTGTGTCTCGGTAGCATCATTGAATCTGGACCATTTCCGTAGACTTTCTTTGTATTTCATACCATTGACGTTTTGGAAACTTTTCTCTTTCTCCTTTCTCCCCTTAAAAAAATTAGAATGTTCCTTGTTTTGAGTTTGAGTGGTTATTGTCTTCTCCTGTGGTTATTGTTTCTGAATGTGCGCATCTGTGACTCGATGTTACGTGTTTGAGGCTCAGTCATGTTGCTGCACGTCCACTGCCATTTTTTTGCACGTTGAGGGACAGTTGAGTATTCCCAGTCTGTGTCACTGGGGACAGTGCTGCTGGGAACATCCGTCTGCATGTCTGTTGGTGCCCACGTGTGAGTTTCTTTGGGGTGGACCCAGCATCGGCATTGCTGAGCCATCAACCACGAGAATGGCTGGCTCTTCAAGATAATTCCAAATTGGTTTCCAAAGTGGGTGTGGCCACTTATTTTCCACTAGCAATGAGTAAGAGTGCCTGAGAACTTTTCTTAAGTTTATTTATTTTGAGAATCTGAGAGAAGGAGAGAGGAAGTAGGGGAGAGGCAGGGGAGGTGGGGAGGAAAGAGAGAGTCCCAAGCAGGCTCTGCGCTGTCAGTGCGGAGCCCAAGGCAGGGCTTAATCCCACGAACTGATGAGATGACCTGAGCGGAGATCAAGAGTTGGGTGCTTGAGGCGCCTGGGTGGCTCAGTCGGTTAATCGGCCAGCGTTGGCTCGGGTCATGATCTCACAGTTCGTGGGTTCAATCCCCACATCAGGCTCTGTGCTGACAGCTCACAGCCTGGAGCCTACTTCTGATTCTGTGTCTACCTATCTCTCTGATTGTCCCCTGCTCACACTCTGTGTCTGTCTCTCTCAAAAAAAATAAACATTAAAAAAAAAAATTTTTTTAAAGAGTTGGGTGCAGGCAGGTGGCCGTCCAAGTCAATGAGGGTTTAAGGGCACAGGACACATTTTGACCCCATGGTTTGTCTTTATATTTATGAATAAGAAAGTTTACACTAAAATCAATTTTAATCAGGAACATAAAGCCAGTTTAACTCATATAATAAAGTTTCCTACGACAGTTAAACTGTTTCCATTTTTCATTTTCATTTTCCTGAAGTTATACCGACTTAGATCAATTTCTTATGGATTTTACAATTCATGGGTCAGTTGCTTGTTTGTATCCTATTTTTTAAAACCAATTATATCTCTGGCCACCTAGTGTATAAATAGTGTGTAATAGACAAGTTATTGTATGGTGATGGTTTTCATGAGCAGTTCTCTGATTACTAATGGTGTTGAGCATCGTTTCATGGTTTTTGAGCATACGTGGGCCATTCCTGCAAAGTAATAGTCATAGTTGTAGTCATAGTGGTGATAATAATAATAATAATGTCACATCTTGTTTACAACTTACTTTGTGTGAGAAACTGTTTTAAGCGACACACATCATTTAATCCAAAAAACAACCTAACGGGGTAGGTACTTCTATTTCCTACTTTTCTATTCATGTGTATTGCCCATTTTCCTTTTTCTTCTTTTTGTCTTTTTCTTTTTTTGTTGTTTGTCTTTTTCTTTTTGACTCCTTTACCTGTTCTGTTTTGTTTTGTTTTTTAACCTGGTTTTCTTTTGACACTGCCCTGGCAGGGGAAGTGGGGAGTGTCACCTCCCTGCCCATGGAGGGAGAAGTCCAGACTCCCAGACCCCCCACTGTGCCTCTGTTGGTACCTGAGGGGGTGTCCTCATGACTGCTGGTGGGCTCGGAGTTCTGGCTGCCTGCATAGTCTCCAGCGATGCCCAGGTGGCATCTTATGGCTGGCCTGCTGGGGGTGGACGTCCCAGCTCCCTAGCTGGCCTTCTCCGAAACCACCCCAGCAGAGGTAGTAGGATGCCCCCTTGAACGTAGCCTCATGCACATGGCCTTGATGGCAAGGACTCGCTCTTCTTTGTGGTGCTTGGCTGAAGTAGAGAGGTGATTGTCTAAACGTCCTCAGCCATGCCAAGATGCCCCTTTCCAGGTCCTTCCGCTAGGAAGAGTCAGCTTTGTTGGGGCAGTTTTGTCTGTGCCTTTTGGAGTTTTCAGGTTGCTGGCTTCTTCAGCTCCAAATCTGGGATGGAGGAGGCAAAAAGAAAACCCAGGAATTCATCCCTGTATTGTTCATTCCTTGGGTCTTGAGCGATCAAGCTGATCTGTCTTCTTCTCTCCACCATAAGTGTGTTCTTGTGTTTTATATAGACTTGTTTTTTTTTAATTTTTTTATGTTCTTTCTATATTTTTTTGAGAGACAGAGACAGCATGAGCAGGGGAGGGTCAGAGAGAGAAGGAGATACAGAATCTGAAGCAGCCTCCAGGCCCTGAGCTGTCAGCACAGAGCCCGACGCAGGGCTTGAACCCACAAACCATGGGATCATGACCTGAGCCGAAGCCGGACGCTTAACCGGCTGAGCCACCCAGGCGCCCCCATAGAGACTTGTTTTAAATCTAATGCCCAGAGCTTTTCGTTGTACTTAGTGGAAAAAATAGGAAAAAGCATGTCTATAGCATCTTCCTAGAAGCAGAACCCTTGTTTAACTTGTAAGAATTCTTTATGTATTGTGAATACTAGTCCTTACTCCAGGATGGAAAATATTACTTTTCACTTTGCGGCTTTTAAAAGAATTTCCCTATAGTGCTTGTTGACATCTCGTGTCAGATGTTCTTGATTTTGATGTGGTTGTGCTTGCCAGTCTTCCCTTTTTCATTTTAGAGTTCGTTGGTTTTTTTCTTGTTTAAGAAATAATTCCTTATCCAAAATGTAGAAAGATAATCTCCCATGGTACCTTCCAAACTTTTAAAAAAGTTTATTAATTTATTTTGAGAGAGAGAGAGAAAGAGAGAGAATCCCAAGCAAGTTCTGTGGGGCTCAAACTCATGAGCTGTGAGATCATGACCTGAGCTGAAACCTAGAGTTGGTCACTTACCTGACTGAGCCACCCAGGTCCCCCTCCTTCTAAAATTCTTAATGCTTTTGCTTCTCACGTTTCATTTCTTAATCCACCTGGAATTCATTTTGGGTTATGTTATGGGGTAGGGGCCCAATTTAATATTTTCAAACAACCTCGTTGAAGTATAAATTAACATACAATAAAAAAGACATATTTAAAGTGAATATTTTAATAGATTTTGCCATATATGTATATATATATGTGTGTATACACTTATGATACCATCACCACAATAAGGAAAGTGAACATTTCCATCTCCCCAAAAGGTTCCTCCTGTTCGTTTGTAATCCTTTTTCCCTGAACCTCCTCACCTTTCCTCCCGCCTCAGCCTACCACCAATTGGCTCTTGTTATCCTAAATGAGTATGGACTTGTGAGAGTTTTTTGTAAATTTAATTGTACAGATCCTATTATTTTTGTTTGGTCTGATGTCTTTCATTCAGCATAATTATTTTGAGATTCATCCATGTTCTAGCATGTAATAATGGTTCGCTCTTTTCATTGCTGAATACTATTCCGTTGTGTGTCTGTAATACAGTTTGTTTATCCATTGACTTGCTGGACAGTTGGGTTGTTTCCGTTTTGAGACTGTTAGAGATAAAGCTGCTACGAACACTGGTGCACAGGTGTTTGTATGGAATATGCTTTCATTTATTTTAGGTGTAAATGCAGTGGAGTGGAATGCGTGATCATGTGGTAGATGCACAATGAATGTATTATTCCTAGTTCAGGATGTGTTCTGGTGTCTGCGTTTTGGTTGAAGCTAATATTTGCTTGTGACTTGTATTTGCTTCATGTGTTTATGTGTGTGTCTATTGCTACTTCCGGTTGCCTTTTATACTTGGTAAGTGTCATTATCCCTACACCCAGTTTCCCTACAATTAACTTCTCACATTAGTATGGTAAATTTGTTATAATTAATGAACTAATGTTGACACATTGTTACCAACTAAAATCCATACTTTATTCAGATTTCCTTAGTTTTTACCTAATGTCCTATTTCTGTTCTAGGATCCTGTGCCAGACACCGATTTCATTTCGTTGTTATGTCTCCTTAGACTCCTCTTGGCTGTGATAGTTTCTTAGACTGTTCTTCTTTGTTTGGTTTTAATTGTTTTTTTTTTTTTTTTTTAATTTTTAGAGAGAGAGTGAGAGCATGAGTGGTGGGAGGGGGGAGAGAGAGAGAATCTCAAGCAGGCTCCACAATCAGCCCGACTTGGGGCTCAATCCCGTGACCCTGGGATCATGACCTGAGCTGGAATCAAGAGTCGGATGCTCAAACGACAGAGCCACCTAGGTACCCCTCCTGTAGATGGTTTTAAGATCTTCTCTTTGTCTTTGATGTTATGCAGTTTTAATGTATCTAGGTGTGGACTTCTTTTTATTTATCCTACTTGGGATATGTTTTGCTTCCTAGCGATGTGGATTCTTTTTTTTTTATTTTAACGTTTATTTCATTGTGAGAGAGAGTGACGGAGCAGGAGTGGGGGAGGAGCAGAGAGAGAGGGGACACAGAATCTGAAACAGGCTCCAGGCTCTGAGCTGTTTGCACTGTGGGGCTTGAACCCATGAACCGCGAGATCATGACCTGAGCTGAAGTCGGACGTTTAACCAACTGAACCACCCAGGTGCCCCTCATTTTTTTTAAAACCCTGTTAGTCCTAGGAAATCATAGATACGATCTTTTAAAAATATTACCTCTACTCCACTTCTTCTATTTTTTCTGGGACCCATTCTGTTCTCAGTATCTCTTAACATCTCATTCATATTCATACCTGTCTTACTTTAGTTCATTTTTAGTGAGATCTTTGTCTTTTCCAGTTCATTGACTCTCCAGCTTTATCTAGTCTACTGTATAACAAATATATTGAGTTTTTAAGTTTCAACCATTATATTTCTCACATATAGAAGCCACATTCCACCCCCAATTTCCTGTTAATTCTTCATAGTCCTTTCTTGTTTTTCTCTCATCTTTGTAATTGCCTCCTCTTTTTTCTGTAAATAAATAAATAAACACACACACACACACATGGACATACATACATACATACATATACATATTCTATAATTTTGTTCCTGGAATTTTTAATATGGGAGAGAAGATACTTGTTGTTTATTGTTTTTTCTGATTATTATTCAACAGGGTCTTGCCTTATCACACATTAATCCTTGATCATGAACCTGCTGCTTGACACTGATCTACAAGAGTCCTGAGTCTGAGGTGGAGAATATTTCCTCCAGATGAGATTTGCCTGTCCTTCACCTGGCTGCTCTGGGGAGCCCCTGCCCTGAAACCGTATCAGCCACTTTTGAGGGTCTTGACCTAGTGAAGCTGGAAATTCCAGCCCCAGGTTTCTTTGGCTGTTGACCCAAGGCACTTTGTCCTGATATGCTTTTATTGTCACTTGCCCTTAGGACAGATTCTGGTCCCCGCTGTTCAGGCTACACGTAGCTCATGTTTTGTTTTGCATTTAGTGGGTGAGGTCCTTGATCAAGCATTACTCTTTTGAGAACACTGCCTTAAAGAGTTATTTCCTGTTCAGATCACCTTGACATCTCTAATGCCGGCAGCAGAGTTCTGAGAAAAGATGTTTAATTCATCAGGCAGGAACCCAAATGTAATTTTTGGAATTTAGAAAAGTGGGTCTCAGTAGAATGGGGACCCTTTTGGAATAGTCTGTGGCCTTGACAAATCAGGTCTCCGGCTCCAGTGTTTCAGAGGACCATTAGTCACCGTGTTCTCTGTATAAAGATTCGGCATGAGAAATTTTTTTCAGTACTTAGTGCCAGGAAAAATCTTGTCTTCCCAGAGGGGTTGGCCAGCTTCCTCTGCCTTATGACAAGAGCTTTAGAATACATCTTATTTCCCTTTTTGCCCAAGCTGCCAGGAAGCATTGGTTAAAACAGATGGCAAATCATGTCAGCTTTTTAGTCCTTAGGACTGAAAAAGACGACTTTCTCCTCTTTCTCAAAGTCACTATTTTTAGTTTGTATCTATGTGTTAATAGATTTATAGCCTATCTACCTCTATATCTTTTTTATGGAAATAGGCAAGTTATAATTAAATTAAGTTATAAGCATTTTGCATGTACATTTCCTTCTCTTGTGATCTTAAAATAGCCAAAGGGAAGGCGTAATCTGAAATATTTATGCAAATTGATCTGGCACCAACTTCTGAAGCTTCATACTCGAGGCATGAGTGAGCAAACACAACTTCCTGTAAACACGAGGGCATTTCTCTGCTCCCCCCTTGTGGGCAGCTGTGTCCTGACGATGTGGAGCTGGGATCCTCTGGCCCCTCCTTTGCCTTCGATGTTGACCAGGGGGAGAGTGAATTGCTCTGGGGCTTCACCCTGCTTACGAGTACGAACCAGACCTTGGTGGTACAGACGTGTTCTCCCAGAGCGCTGAGCAGACTCACATGCGTTCTATTCACAGCAGGTGAGAAGAGGCCGTGTGGTGGAAGTCAGGACTGAGGGACCCTCGACAGGCTCATGCTGTGAGTTCTGACTCCTGCCCTGGCCCGTCTTTTGAGTCACAGTTTTTTGGGATTTTTTTTTAATTAAAAACTTTTTAAAACATTTATTTATTTTTGAGAGACAGAGTGTGAGCAGGGGAGGGACAGAGAGAGGGGGAGACACAGAATCCGAAGTAGGCTCCAGGCTCTGAGCTGTCAGCACAGAGCCTGACGCGGGGCTCGAACTCACAAACCACAAGATCATGACCAGAGCCCAAGTTGGACGCTTAACCGACTAAGCCACTCAGGCGCCCCTTGTGTCACAGTTACTGACTAGTGCCTCTGAGCAGAGACGTGAAATGAAGTGCCCAGGGACTTGGGCTTGGGAGCCAGCGCGTGCCCTTCACCGCTCACTGCGTGCTTACTGTGTTATGACCTTAAGCAAAGTGATTTGACCTCTCTGTGCCTCTGTGCTTTCATCTGCAAAATCGGAAAAGCGATTCGGAAAAGCAATAGTATCTACTTTCTACATCTGTTGTAAGGACAAAAAGATGAAATGTGGAAAAAGTATTTAGAACTCGTAGCAAGCACTCCTAAATGTGAACTGTTATTATAAGATTACTAGTTTTTTTAAATTCTTGTTACCATGGTTATTATTGCTGCAGGGACTACATGGACAGAGACATACCATGGGGACCTCCCAGCTGTCACCGACCAGGGGCTTTCCCCCATTTTGTATTTAACTTGTTGCATAGGCACCTCTAGCTAAGACCCCACGACTTTCTTCTTTTTCTTTTTTAAATGTTTCTTTATTTTGGAGAGAGAGAGAGAATGAATGAATGAATGAATGAATGAGAGTGAGGAGGGCGAGAGGGAGAGGGAGAATCCCGTTCAGCCTCCACACTGACAATGTGGGGCTCGAACCCACGCCTGAGCTGAAATCAGGAGCCAGGCGCTTAACCAACTGAGCCACGCAGGCGCCCCATGACCCCATTACTTTCTTAGCAACTTGATGCTGTCTTGGCCCCATGCCCTCTCTCCTTCTGTTCCCACTCTGTCTGGCCGACTTCGTCCACCCTCATGCTTTCGGATTCTTTCACAATCTGGTTCTTGCAAATTCCTTACCAGCCTTTTCTCTGGGCAGTGATGCTCTGTATCCAACTTATTGCCAAACTCTTTACCCTTTTCCCCATTTCAGAGTGGGAGCTAGGATCCTTTCAGGCTGCTGAGTTAAAATTTTTCATTTATTCACCCATTCATTCATTCATTCATCCCAGTAGTGCCTCCGACTCCTTCTCTCTGAGGTTCATGGCTGACCTGCAAGTCTGGGGCTGTGTCGCTGCATTTTTCACATCCTCGATTTGAGCCATTTAGGGTTCTCCCCATGAGCAAAGTACTTAACTTACGTAGTGCTAAATTCCACCTTCTCCGCATTACTTGCCAGTCCTACCTCTATTCAGGGGGACCGCTGACATCTCAGCAACACTGAGGGCGCTGCTGCTGATAGATGGACCAGAGGGAGGCTATGGTCCAAGCAACACAGTCTCATGCCGGGGGACAAGTTGGTGGGTGATCTCCGCCCATATGAGAGGTTGAGTGCCGGGGTCCTGGGCAAATCTCGGTTCAGAGCTGGCAGGATAAGGAGGAGGGCGCCAGGCACATCTGTGCCAACCCCGGTTTTGGGAGGATTCTGCCTTGGCAGTGGGCACACTGCAAGTGGTGTCAGAGTTGCAGTGTCCCCACCTGACCTCTGATGCCCCCCACATGTGGCCCCCAGTTTACTGGGACCCAGAGACAAATGTGCATGCCAGGACAGGAAAAAGTCCCTCCTTGTGATGATGGGGGCAGAGGTCTTTGAAGGCGTGACTCAGGTAACAACCGCAGTGACTAACAGGAAGCATCCTGTGTACTGGATAGGGCGGAAAAAGGGAGCCTACTGGGTGGTGGTAGGGACACCCACAGAGGGGGCACTGACTTGTTGGGAGCGTCCGTGGGAAGCATGTCGCTGTGTTTGATGCCCGTGCCCCCCAGCCAGCGCCTTTGAGGCAGAAGTGGCCTCAGTGTGGCCACCTGAGTCTGAGCTTTTGCTCCCGTTGGAGCGGTGACCCACTATGTCCATCTGTCCATCCAGGCTGCCGTATCCGAATGCCATGGGCTGGGGGCAGGGTGGGGAGAGTGTACACAACAGAAATTTATCTTCCCTCAGTTCTGGGCTCAGGAAGTCCAAGATCAAGGTGTCAGCATGGCTGGTGTCTGGTAAGGACTGTCTCCTTGGGTCGCAGAGCACCCCCTCCTCACTGCCCTCCCGGGGGCTTTCCTCTGTGCGTGTGGGGACAGTCTGTGAGAGTGAGAGAGAGAGCACTCTGGTGTCTCTTCCTTTTTTTTCTTCTTTTTCTTTTTATTAAAAAATTTATTTTAAGTGTATTTATTTATTTTGAGAGAGAGGGAGAGAGCAAGCGAGCAGGCGTGGGGTGGAGAGAGGGAGAGAGAATCCCAAGCAGGCTTTGCACGGACAGCATAGAACCCGACATGGGGCTTGAACTCACGTACTGTGAGATCGTGGCCTGAGCCGCAGCCAAGAGCTGGATGCTTAGCCGACTGAGCCACCCAGGCGCCCCTCTTCCTCTTCTTACCTGGCTGCAGTTCTGTTGGATTACGACCCCATCCTTAGGACCTCACTGAACCTCACTTGCCTCCTTAGAGGCTGTTTTCCACATGCAGTCCCCTTGGGGGTTAGGGCTTCAACATCTGAATCCCGAATGGACACAGTTCAGTCCGTGGCACCCCAGCACCCTCTCAGCCCGTCCCCTTCCTGGCATGTGACCTGCTGCTCTTGACCCCCCTTGGCTCCTGAAGGAAGGGCCATGTGGGGTCCACGTGGGTCAGCCCTCCGTGAATGTCTGCTGCAGCAAAACCGAATAATGTGTCCAACAACCCCCCTCTTGATATAATGGGGACCCCCTGGGGTGTTAGAAAACTAGACTGGAACCACACTCCCCTACCCCCTTCCCCCTGCCCTGCTGCGGCCTCCCCCCAAGTCAAATTGGAAATGGACCGTGCTGTCAGAGCAAACTCCTGTGTTTCCACACCCAGGAAATGGCTAAGATCACACTTTGTGAAGTAGTGGCAGCGGTGTTCACACGGGTGGCTCATGTCCTGGGATTGGTGAGATTGGCAGTGACCGGCGGCCTGGCGTGATTGCCGGCTTTGGCCTTAGCTGGTGGGGTTTGGTTTCCCCTGGCGAAGACCCCACCAGGGGCTGCTGGTATTCGGCGGACCGGCCCGAGGAGTGTGTGTCTCCAGAGCCAGGGGTTGTGCTGTGGAAGCTCAGAAGGGCACGGGGTCCTTCTGCCGCAGCCCCTGTGGCTGCACAGGTCGCACTGTCGGCCACGTCTCCTGCACCCAGGTCCGGATGGGCCAACAGAGAAAGTGGCTCCCTCCAGTCTCCTCTCTGGGACCCTTGACATGTGGGGGCTGCAGAGGGGCCGGCTTGGCCGTAGGGCCTGAGGGATAGTCTCCAGAAGCACTGCATAGGGGGTGGTTTGTTTTTTTAATGTTTATTTAGTTTTGAGACAGACAGAAAGAGAAAGAGAGAGCAAGCACGAGCAGGGGAGGGGCAGAGAGAGGGAGACACAATCTAAAGCAGACTCCAGGCTCCGAGCTGCAGCACAGAGCTCAATGCAGGGCTTGAAACCACACACGGTGAGATCGTGACCTGAGCCAAAGTCAGACGCTTAACTGACCCACCATAGGGCATTTTAATGCCAGTGTGAGGATCATGCGCCTAAGGGGCGGTATTGCTGGCCTCAGAAAACTCTGAGAGTGACGCTGGATGAACCCGTGTGGACAGAACTCACTCCTGGTGGAGAGGAATTGTGGCGATGGTTCCCCGATAGGACCTGAGCTTGCTGGCTCAGGACGGTCCTAATCCTGCTGCAGAGCATGCGTCCTCCTCCAGGAAAAGTTCCAAGTCCTGGCGAACCCCAGGCCTCCCGAGCCGGGAGGAGTGGTTCCATTAGGGCCATATCCATGGCTTTATAGATTTATAGGGAGGGAGGGATGATGGCACGGAAGGTATTTCCAAATCCCTTGGGCTCCAGGATCCACAGAACATTGAGCTAAGCCCCCTGGAGAGTCTGTCCTCTCCATCACAGTGAGGAGCAGGGCATTCATCCAGTGCAGTGCCAGAAAACGGGGATCCCCAGGGAGACAGAGCTCCGCCCTCGAGACCCACAGTTAAAGGTTGACCTGCTAGATTACACTTAACTGGCACTTACTGAGTGCCGGACGCTATTGTGAGCACTCTGCATGACTTAAGTGACTCAGTCCTTCCGATAACCGTGTGAGGTAAGGACCACTGTCATGGTCACTTTACAGATGAGGCGACTGAGGCACGGGGAAACTTGGTAACTGGCCCAAGGGCACAGGACAGTAAATGGTGGCAGCGTGGCTGGGATCGAGTCTGCACGGGACCCGCCCCCCGTGGCCAGTGGGTGGAAATGGATGTGGAAGATGAGCAGTCAAACGTGGCCCCTTTTTGGTTTCATGGTGTTATGAAATCATGTTTCTTTATATTGTGGTAAAACACACTGAGTAGAAAATGTCTCCTATTAACCATTTTAAAACGTATGATTCGGTGGCATTAAGTAAGTTTACACTATTGCACAAACATCACTTCTGGTTTTTTAAAAGTTTATTTATTTATTTTGGGGGGGGGGAGGGGTGGAGAGAGTGGGGATAGAGAATACCAAGCAGGCTCCACACTGTCAGCACAGAGCCTGACATGGGGCTTGAACTCATAAACTGTGAAGTCATGATTTGAGCTGCAATCTGGAATTGGCCCCTCAACTGAAGGAGCCACCCAGGTGCCCCTGGTTTTTTTTTTAAAGATTTTAGGGACACCTGGGTAGCTCAGTCGGTTAAGCGTCTGACTTTGGCTCAGGTCATGATCTCACTGCTTGTGGGTTTGAGCCCCACATCAGGCTCTGTGCTGACAGCTCAGAGCCTGGAGCTGCTTCGGATTCTGTGTCTCCCACTCTCTCTGTCTCTCCCCCACTCACTCTATCTCTCACTCAAAAATTAATAAATGTTAAAAGAATTTTTAAAAAAGATTTTATATTTAAATAATCTCCACACCCAGCGTGGGGCTCGAACTTACAACCCCAAGATCAAGAGTCACACGCTCTTTTGACTGAGCCAGCCTGGTGCCCCAGCACGTCTGTTTAGTCTCAGAACATTCCCTCACTCCCAGTGAACTCCTGTATCCCGTAAGCAGTTGTCCGAGCCCCTGACGACCACTCATCTGCTTCTTTCTGCGTAAATGTGTGTCTTATGGATGTAGATAGAATCCTGCGATATGGGGCCCTCAGTGGCCGGCTTCTCTCCCCTCACCTAGTGTGCTCAAGGTTCGTCCGTGTAGTGTGGCAGGTGGCAGAGCGTCATTTCTTTCTGGTGCCGAATAATCAAAGTGCTCATTTTCGGTCAGAATCCCTTTCAGGGCACCACGCCCCACACCGCACAGAATGGGCTCCCCACTTTGCTCCGGTCACCGTCTCTTGCGGGCTTCCTCCTGGGGCAAGTCACATGCCTAGGTTACCTGCCTGCACGTTCAGTTTCCATCTTTGGTTTGTTTTTTGTTTTTTAATTTTTGTTTTGGTTTGTTTTGAGAAGGTGGGGGAGAAAGGCTGAAGGGGAGAGAGAGAGAGAGACAGACAGACAGGCAGACCGACCTAAACAGGCTCCATGCTCAGCCCAACATGGGGCTTGATCCCACAACCCTGGGATCATGACCGTTTGGGCCAGATTTTGAAGACCGCTGAATGTGGTTGTGAGGGTTTAGTCTGTCTGCAGGCAGCGGGTGGCTGCCCGAGGCACGCAGGCCCCTTGTCCCGGGGAAGCCGTGTCTGTGCTGGGTGACCCTGCCATGGGCCGAGGCTGATTGTCCCCAGATTTTCTTCTCAGGCTATTTGTAACTGAGACCAGGCAGAGAGGAGTCTTAGGGATTTGGACCAGTTGGAGCCATGAGATTGGGAGAAGTCAGGAGAAGAAAGCCATGAGGATCAGGGGCAGGCCTGTGAGTTCTGGGAAACCTTACTTTGTCTCTTAGAAATGTCTCTGTCTGTCTGCTTAAGCCCGCAAGCCCAGTGGGGATGGAGGAGCAGAGGGAGAGAACAAATTATTATAAATAGTTAACTTTTCCAAAAAAGGATTGAAAGTGGTGATTTTTTTTAAGTTTACTTATTTATTTTGAGAGAGGGAGACAGAGAGAGAGAGGGAGAGAGTGCAAGTGGGGAAGAGCCAAAGAGAAGGAGAGACAGAGTCCCGAGCAAGCAGGCTCTGCACCATCAACGCAGAGCCTCATGAGGGGCTTGAACTCAGGAACTGTGAGATCATGAACTGAGCTGAGATCAGGAGTCAGAGGCTTAACCAACTGTGCCACCCAGGCGCCCTGTGGTGATTTCTTAAGTCTAGCTCATTGAGGGGAAATTGAATTTACATGCAGTAAATACACCCTTTTAGGTGTTCAGCTCTGAGCTTTTGAGACACCATTTTTTTTTTTTTTTTACAGAGGAAAGATAAACCTAACAAAAAATTGACCCTCCCAACCGCTTTTAAGTGTACGGTTGAGTGGCACTGAGTCCGTTCACAGTGCTGGGAGCCGTCACCACCGTCTACCTCCAGACCTTCTGCATTTCCCCCAGCCGCCACTCTGTCATTGAACCAGAATTCTCCAGTTCCCCCTCCACCCAGCTCCTCACAACCGCCGCTCTACTTCCTGTCTCTCCGACTTTGCCGTTGAGATCCCTCATGTGAGTGGAGTCGTCCGTATTTGTACTTCTGTGACTGGCTTGTTTCATTTAGCGTGTTTTCAAGGGCCGCCCGTGTTGTAGCAGAATTTCCTTTTTATGGCAGAGTAATATTGCATCGGGCATACGTAACACATTTTCTGTCCTTTGTTGAACACATCGGCCGCTTTCACCTTGAGCGTGAACCTTGACCTGTGAACGTGTGTGTACAAATACCTGTTTGTGTCCTTGCTGTCACTTCTTTGGGACGTATATCTAGGCGTAGAATTGCTGGATCATATGGTCATCCCGTGATTAATTTTTTGAATTACCACCATACTGTCTTCCAGAGGGGCTTGATTAGTTTGCATTTCCACCAGCGATGCACAGAGGTTCCAGGGCCTCCACATCCTTGCCAACGCTTGCTATTTCCAGGATTTCAATAATAGCCATCCTCGTGTGAAGTAGTACCTCGCTGCGCTTAGTTCTGTGAGTACGGCGTGTGTACACCGTCATATAGCCCCTAAGATGGTGACTTGTGGGAGAAAAGTGACCTACAGAGACACATGGGAACCTTTTAGAAAGCTTCCTCCTGGACAGTGAGGAGGAGGTTTCCAGGGAGGAGATGGGCCAGGAGGTGGCTGGATCTATCGAGACCAACGGGGAAAATGGAGCTGGGCAGTGGTGCAGAGAGTAGACCGGAAGTTCTAGAGCCCAGACTTGTGAGAATCTGCTCCCTGGGTACCTCCCCTACACACCTGGGCAGGGGAGCAGGTGACAGAAACGAGGGGTCACTTGGGTGCCGGGTGACTGCTTTCTGCTAGACCCCTCCCCAACCTACCCCAGCCCCCAATCTCCTCTTTTGGAATCACGGACCATTCATGTCCTTTGTTCCTGGCCTCTCACTCCGGTCTGTGAGGGACCCCTGCTTCCCGTGCTGATTTCCCAGGGTCTCTGGTGGGAGGTCCAGCCAGGAGGCCTGGGGAGCCCCGCGGATTCGCGCCGCTGCTGGCTGGTGGGTCATATGTTTGCTGACCTTCGGAAGTCTGGGGAGTATCCGAAATCATTTCTTCACTCTGAAGCCTGGCAGGGCAGAGAGCATTGTGTTCCATCACCTGCCCTCTTGGGACCCTGAAGCCCATGCCCCGTCTTCGGTCGTGTCCATGAAGAGTCATGGCGGCATGGGTGCGCGTCCAACCCTGTGCGCCATTTTATCTGAGTAGGTGCAGGCTGACTGTGCAGATCTGGGCTTGAGGATGAGCAAGTCCAACTGGTTTAAGATTTTAATGATGGGGGGAAAGACCTTGCATTTTAGAGCAAATGTTGAGAACAACTTGACATCTGAGAGGGGTGTAAATGAGGGGGAGGAAGAAAATGCTGGTTCTGCCTGGAATAATTTCTAGAAATCATCGTGTGTGGGGACAGGAAAAGAGGTTATCACCTGAATTTAGAGATACCAGGGCTGGGGTCTGCTTGGATCTGTGCACGTGTTCAGGATGACACGTTTTTCAGGGAAAATGCAGCACGCCTGTGTCAGGGAGGTGTGCTGGGCAAACCCATAGCAAACTTGTCTTGAGGCGTGTGGTTCTCTCTTCATTCTGATTTAATAGAAATTGATAGGGTTGAGGAACTAGATCACCCCAAACCCTGTCAAATCACAGCTCAGTCTCAGGTGCGTCCCCACACCCCTCTCAGTGAGGATCAGGAACAATCACTAACAAGACTTACTCTTTGCCAGGTACCCTGTATTATTTCACATCTCATAAAAGCCCAACAAAGTAATGGTTTAATATCCTAACTTTATGATTTTGGGGAGATCAAGTAACCTACCCAGGGTTCACAGCTAGAAATCTCTAATTGTTCTTAACTACCCCCCCCCCAGCCCCCAACAAGAGGCCAGATACCCACCAGGAGCCGCTTCTGCACTAAGCTGATGGACAGGGACATTAAATTAAGTCTTGGGTGCCTGGGTAGCTCAGATGGTTAAGCCTTCAACTTCAGCTCAGGTCACGATCTCACAGTTCATGAGTTCGAGCCCTGTGTCAGGCTCTGTGCTGACAGGTCAGAGCCTGGAGCCTGCTTTAGATTTTGTGTCTCCCTCTTTTTCTGACCTTCCCCTACTTGCACTATGTGTGTGTGTGTCTCTCTCTCTCAAAAATAAATAAACATTAAAAAAAATTTTTTTAATTAACTCTCAAATGTATAACCTAACATATAATGGGACACTATTCAGCCACGAGAAAGAAGAAAGACATGTTGCCATTTGCAGCAAAGTGGATGAACTGAAGGCCGTTTTGCTAAGTGAGATTAAGTCAGAGAAAGACAAATACTGTACCATCTCATCTATATGGAATCTAAAAAAGCCAAATTGGTAAAACCAGGGAGTAGAATGGTGGTTACCAGGGGCTGCTGAGTAAGGGGTCTGGGGAGATGTTTAAGAGCCAGACTTACAGATAAATATTAAATAATAATAAATAATAAAGAAGTCCTGAAGATCTACTGCACGGTCTCATGGTTATAGTCAGTAATACGGTATTATGAACTTACAGGTTGCTAAGGGACTAGATCCTAATTATGCTTACCACAAAGAAGAAATGATAATTATGTGACATTGACAGGGGTGTTTGCTAACCTTACAGTGGTAATCCTATTTAGCAGTATACAAATGAATCGAATCGTGTCGTATACCTTAAACTTACACAATGTTGTATGCCAACTATTCCTCAATTAAAAAATGTTTTTATGACCTAGAGCAGAGGCGATTTTAATTGTTTTCAATGTTTATTTATTTTTTGAGTGAGAGAGAGAGAGAGCAAGCCAGGAAGGGGCAGAGACAGAGGGAGAGAGAAATCCCAAGCAGGCTTTGAGCACAGAGCCTGATGCAGGGCTTGAATGCATCAACCATGAGATCATGACCTGAGCTAAGATCAAGAGTCAAACTCTTGGAAAGAGCCTAAATGTCCATCACCTGATGAGTGGATCAAGAAGATGTGGTATATATACACAATGGAGTACTACATGGCAATTTGAAAGAATGAAATCTGGCTATTTGTAGGAAAGTGGATGGACCTCAAGGGTGTCATGCTAAGCGAAATAAGTCAGGCAGAGAAGGACAGATACCATATGTTTGCACTCATAGGTCTACCAGGAGAACAGGAGAAACCTAATGGAGGACCAGGGGGAGGGGAAGAGGGAAAGAGAGTTGGGGAGAGAGAGGGACGCAAAACCTGAGAGACTATTGAATACTGAAAATGAACTGGGGGTTGAAGGGGAAGGGGGAGGGGGGGAAAGAGGTGGTGGTGATAGAGGAGGGTACGTGTGGGGAAGAGCACTGGGTGTTGTATGGAAACCAATTTGACAATAAACAAACAAACAAAAAAAGCATAACTCTTAACCAACTGAGCCACCCAGGCACCCTTAGCATGGAAGTGATTAAAAAAATTTTTTTTCAATGTTTTTATTTAATTTTGAGAGAGAGAGAGAGACAGCACGAGCAGGGGAGGGTCAGAGAGAGAGGGAGACACAGAATCCAAAGACAAGCTCCAGGCTCTGAGCTAGCTGTCAGCACAGAGCCTGATGCGGGGCTCGAACCCACGAACCGTGAGATCATGACCTGAGCCAAAGTTGGAGCGTGGAGGTGATTTTAAATGTGACTCATGTCTGGGACGCTTGGGTGTCTCAGTCATTTAATCATCCCACTCTTAATTTCAGTTCAGGTCATGACCTCATGGTTTGTGAGATTGAGCCCTGAGTGAGGCTCAGCACAGAGCCTGCCTGGGATTCTCTCTGTCTGCCCTTCTACTCCATCGCTATCAAAATAAATAAATAAACTTAAAAAATAAGTTAAAAAAATGTGACTCACATCTAATCAGTCCTGTGATGCAGGGTTTTTAGTGGGTCTTGGTACCCTGATTCAGGTTTGGTTGGAATTGAGGTGTGGAGTTATCCTGACAGAGCTAAAGGAAATGCCGACTAGCTTAAGTAGGACTTCCCTTCCTTTGCCATCATTTATCCGTCCCACCGACCTTCCTCAGAGGGAGGTGAGATTCTGCAGCAGGTGGGTCCCAGCGCTCCCCAGGGTCATTCCCAGGGTAAGTATCCTGCGTGGGGACCTTCCAGCCCGGCATCTTTCCTGGGGTGGATCCACACTGCACCCAAGTTCCTCTAAAAGCTTCCAAAAAAAATAAGGCCAAGCCTGGCATCATGGCTTCCTTCAGAGACTGACTGATCTTGCTGGAGACCATGTGTAAATTGGGAATCCGATGTGGTTCCACCATCGAGCATTGGGATTCCACGGGCGTCACCTGCAGAATCACCTGGGAGGTGCGGTACTTGGGGAGACATATTTGGGTAGGTTGAGTCTAGAACTTGTAGGCCCCGGGCTCACTGGTATAGAATGGATTCAAATTGGAAGGTCAGGTGCACAGTGTCTAATTTACATCCTATATCACAAATGTGGCCACTAGAGGAGAGTGGCATCAGGAGGCCCCAGAGATGGGACTTTTAAGGTTTTTTTTAAGTTTTAAAAATTGATTTGGAGGGGGGGAGGGGCAGTGAGACAGAATCCCAAGCAGGCTCCGTGCTGTCAGCGCAGAGCCTGACGCTGGGCTCGAACCCACAAACCATGAGATCATGACCTGAGCTGAAACCAAGACTAAGCCCCCCAGGTGCCCCAGAGCTCAGATTTTTAATTTTGCCACATCCTGTCTGAGTCCTGAGATCTCTGCCCATGGTGTGAAATGCCGTCCTAATGGTGCCTTTCTAATAGTCCAAGGCAAGCTATGTGAGGTTTCTGTGAATCTTCATTCTCAAGAGCACCTTCCAATGGGTCCTACTCACCTTGTCCCTTTTTACAGGAAGCACCTCTTTGCCTTGGCGTATATGAAGCAGGCTTTGGGTTCCCATTGGCTGCCTAGCTTCTGGCTCTCCTTTCATCCTGTTTCCCCTTGGCCTTCATCCCCTTGACCTTGAGTTAGCTCCACATTGACAAAACCAATGGTCTCCCCTTGAAATACAGTTTTTGCATTTGCCAATTATTCATTTTCTTTTAAGCCTCCAAGTTTCCTCCTCTTGCTTGACTTCTCAAATGTTAAGTCTGCCTTTCCCTAACTAATGACCATTTTTGGTCAATGTGTTACTTCCCCAAACTGGGTATTTGTGCAGTGGACTTCCTCGACTCCCGTCATGGTTCATGCCCTCGGTATTTTCCACACCAGATCTTCTTTGCAACACAGGAAGGGGGTCCTTCAAAACCCTGACCTTTCTATTCATTCAGAGGAGGGGTCATGGCCACCTGTATACCTCACCTGAATATAATTACCCTAACTTTGCAGCTTCCGGAATCTTCTTGGACATTCCCACATCTTCAGAATGTTTAGGGTAATCCACATCTTCGGAGTGTTTCTCAAATTGTGTGTCAAAGTGTTCAATCGTCCAGGTTGGCACCACACGTATGACCCAGACTGACCCATATAATCACACACGAGCGTCAGTGTAACTCTCTGTCGTCCTGCAGGTTTCCGTATCCTGAGCAGGTCATTTCACACAGGTTTAGCCAGTTCCGGTACCAGGACTTGAGGGCAGAAGTTTTTGCCATCTTTCAAAGGTTGAAGAAAATGCAATTTATATTCCTTGCTGGTGGGAGTCTTTTATGCGGACCGCATGATCACCACCATCCCTGCTGTAATTGCTGGTGGATTTCTTTTTTGTTTTTTTAATTTTTAAACGTTTATTCATTTTGATAAAGAGAGCATGATCAGGAGAGAGGCAGAGAGAGAGGGGAGACACAGAATTGGAAGCAGGCTCCAGGCTCTGAGCTGTAAGCACAGAGCCCGATGCGGAGCTCGAACTCATGAACCGAGAGATCATGACCTGAGCCGAAGGCAGACGCTTAACTGACCGAGCCACCTAGGTGCCCCTGACCAGTTTCCTTTTTAATGTCAAGTTTTGTATCTGCGCTCAGTTTCTCGATGAGCAAAACAATTTCATATCATTGGAACAAGGTGGAAAGTAAATGCATGAATTGTCTGATATATTGTAGTAATTTTAGGAGGACATTTTTATATAGTTGAGAAGTTTTTTGGAAGCTCACATTGCTAGAGCCATATGGTAATTCCTCATTACCTGAGAAAGTTCTCTTCATTCAGTTATTCAGCCCACATTTGTTGGATTCTCACTGTGCTCCGTCGGTAAGCGCTGGGGAGCCGTGGCCAGAGTCTGACATCTGAAGGGCATGTTCTATGTGCTGGACTTTTTAGGTTTATGTTCTTTCTTTTATGTTGGTTTGTTTTTGAGAGAGACGGAGAGAGGGAGAGAATGAAAGCCGGGGAGGGGCCATGGAAGGGGGCGGAGGACCTGAAGCAGGCTCTGTGCTGACAGCAGAGAGCCTGACGCGGGGCTCAGACTCACAAACTGTGAGATCATGACTTGAGCCCGTCAGATGTTTAACCGACTGGGCCACCCAGGTGGCCCTACAAATATGTGCTCTTGTTTATCAGAAAGAAAGAAAACATCGTGTCCAGTGCCATCATTCTTACGGTCTGCAGAGCCAGACGCACAAGCGGTCATATGTCACGTGGTCATTGTGATGGGCGCCCCCCCCCCACACACAAGGCTCATGGGGTGCGGCGAGCAGCTCAGCCTGGGGATCCCAGCCTTGTTCTTTCAACAAACTGCCCTGAGGTTTGTTTGGCGATTTTGCTTTGTTTCATTTTTGATAGACTTGCAATTTGAATCATCCTCCAAACAGAACAAACGAAAACAAACTTCTTTGGAAAATCGCGTGCCTAGTGCAGAGTTTGGTGCCAAGGGACACGTGTGCTGTCCTAGGGGCCAGCAAATGGCCCTCTCGAATCCATATTCCTCTTTTTGTGTGTGTACCCTCACCAACCCTACTATAAAAGTTTCCTTTTAAAGACATACTCTCCAGGCGCCTGGGTGGCTCAGTTGGTTGAGCGTCCGACTTTGGCTTACATCATGATTTTGCGGTCTGGTCCACGGGTTCAGCCCCGCATTGGATTCTGGGTCTCCCTCTCTCTCCACCCCTCCCCTGCTCATGTCTGTCTGTCTGTCTCTCTCTCTCTCAAAAATAAATAAACAAAAAAAATTAAAGACAAACTCTCTTGCACAATGCTCCTTACTACTTTGCGGGGTAAAGATGGTCAAGTTGGGATTAGAACACACACACAAGCCAAACTGTACCTAATATTGGAAGGATGGACCACAACCAACACAAAAGCAGAGGAAAACAAAACAAAACCAGCAAAAGGGAGGGAACTGGATGTCTACGGATAGAAGCTAAACATTTCGGAATGACTCGTGTTTTGTAGATGGGACTTTGGAAACGTAAATATTTAAACATGTAAAAAGTTAAATGATTTGTTTCTAAACTTGACCTTAGACTTCTTATTTGCTCCCATGTGACACCCCCCCCCCCGCCCCTTTTCCAAGTTGCAGTCAGCTGAGGTGCTGGGAAGCCAGGGGAGGAGCAGAGAGCAGCTGCAGGTTCTGTGTATTCAGAGTCTCTGCGTCCCTCGGAGCTCTCTTGTTTCTTGGATCTGAGTCTGATGGCATCTCACTGGGGGTGCTGCCCACGGCCAACTTATCTACCTTTTGGAGGTTTTTTTAATGTTTATTTATTTATTTTTGAGAGAGAGGGAGAAAGAGCGTGAGCCGGGGAGGGGCAGACACACACACACACACACACACACACACACACACAGAATCCGAAGTAGGCTCCAGGCTCTGAGCCGTTAGCACAAAGCCTGACACGGGGCCTGAACCCACAAACCATATCATGACCAGAGCCGAAGTTGGATGTTTAACCAGCTGAGCCACCCAGGTGCCCTGTATTTTTTTTTATTTTTAATTTTTAACGTTTTTTTTATTGTAGAGAGACAGAGCATGAGCAGGGGATGGGCACACACACACACACACACACACACACACACAATCCAAAGCAGGCTCCAGGCTCTGAGCCATAGGCACAGACCCCGACACGGGGCTCAAACCCACAAACTATGAGATCAGGACCTGAGCCAAAGTCGGTCACTCCACCAACTGAGCCACTCAGGTGCCCCATCTTTTTTTTAAAATCATGTTTCATGTGGCATCTATTGCCATCTGATAAATTCCTATATGATTCTCTCCCCCAGTGATTCATTTTGAAGGAGAATTACGTGAAATTACATACAAGTGTAACTGTGTTCAGTGTCTGGATAGCTCAAAATTGATCTGCAGGCCTTCCCAGTGCTCCAGGGTGGTTATCTGCGACCTGTCTATTGACCCTATTCAGAATGATTTTTTTTTTTTTACCGTGGTAGAGTATCCATCGGATGAAATTTACCTTTTCAACCTGTTTTTAGGTGTGTCACTTTAGTGGCATTCAATTTATCCGCATTGTGCAACCATCCCCACTGCCCACCTCCAGAACCTTTTCCTTTCTCCAGACTAAGCGCTGTCCCTACTGAACAAGATCTTTCTTGTTCTCTCCTCCCCGCAGCCCCTGGCAGCCACCCTTCTGCTTTCCGTGTCTGTGAATTTGATGACTCTGGGTCCTTCATATGAGTGGAATCACACCATTTTTCTTCTTTTGTATCTGGCTTATTTCATAAGCCCTTTAGCACAGCATCTTCTGAGTTCATCTGTAGTGTAGCGTGTTATCAGGACTGCATTCCTTGTTACGACTGAATCATATTCCATTCCGTGTGCTCCGGATAGAATCTTTGAGCTGCCTTTTCCTCCCCCAATCCGTACGTTTACATCCAGACTTGTAGATGATGGTACTAGGAGGCGGGGCCTTGGGGAGGGGACTAAGTCATGAAGGCAGAGCCTCATGAATGGGATCGGTGCCCTTGACCCCAGGGACTCCCTCACCCCTTCTTCCCTGTGAGGGCACAGTGACAAGTCGGCATTCTGAACGCTGGGAGACGTCCATTCCTAAAACCCAAACACACAGCCTGGTCTTGTACTTAAATTTCCAGAGCTGTGAACTATATGTTTCTGCTCTTTCTAAGCCACTCCATCCGTGGTATTTTGTCATCGCGGCCGGAATGGATTAGGACACCACAGATAGACCATATTGTTTATCCGTTCATGTGGTGATAGACACGTGGGTTGTTTCCCGCCTTTTGGCAAGTGCTTATGAACATGGGTGTATGCATCTGTCTGAGTCCCTGCATTCAGATTTGTGGATAGGCAGCTAAGAGCGGACTTTCTGGGTCATATGGGAATTCTACACTTAACCGTTTTGAGGAACTGCCCACTTCCCACAGTGGCTCCGCCATTTTTACGTGCCCGCCAGCAGTGCACAGGGCTCCAATTTCTTTACAGCTTGACCAATGCTTATTGTTTTTTCTTTAAAAAAGCTTGCTTATTGTTTATTTATTCGAGTTTATTTATTTGTTTTGAGAGAGAGAGAGAGAGAGCACACGCGTGCAGAGGAGAGGCAGTCTGACAGGGAGAGAGAATCCCAAGCATATTTGTTTTGAGAGAGAGAGAGAGAGAGCACACGCGTGCAGAGGAGAGGCAGTCTGACAGGGAGAGAGAATCCCAAGCAGGCTCTGCACCACTAGTGCAGAGTCTGATACGGGTTTCAAACTGACAAACTGGGAGATCATGATCTGACCCAAAATCATGAGTTGGACACCGAACTGACTGAGTCACCCAGGCACCCCATTTTTATTTATTTTGGGGGGGGTGGCAGAGAGAGGTAGAGAGAGACAGACTCTGGAGCAGGCTCTATGCCGTCAGTGCAAAGCCCAGCATGAGGCTCAATCCCACAAACTATGAGATCGTGACCTGAGCTGAATTTGGAGCTTAATCCACTGAGCCACCCAGGCACCCCCCCCCCACTTTTAAAATCATAGCCATATCAATGGGTGTGATGTAATATCCTGTTGTGATTTTAATTTGTTTTGCTAATGACAAGTGATATTGAGCATCTTTTTTTATTGAATAATAAGTGTATTTTTCTTTTTTGTTATATATAATAAAATAAATATTTTGTTGTATCTCTCTCTATCTCACTATCTAATTCTAATTCCAGGGCAGTTACCATACAGTGTTTCAGTTCCAGGGATACAATATAGTGATTCAGCAATTCTGTACAATACTCCGTGCTCATCGTGGTAAGGGTACCTTAATCTGCATCACCCATCCCTCCCCTCCTTCCGCTCTGGTAACCATCAGTTTGCTACCTCTTTGTTTATTTTGTTTCTTAACTTACACATATGGGTGAAATCATATGGTGTCCGTCTTTGACTGACTTATTTTACTTGGCGTCTTACTCCCTAGCTCCGTCTACAACATTGCAAATGGCAAGGTCTCATTCTTTTTGATGGCTGGGTGGCATTCCATTGTATGTATCTACCACATCTTCTTTATCCTTCCTCTGTTGGTGGACACTTGGGCTGTTCCAATGGTTTGGATGTTGTAGATGGTGCTGCCGTAAACATTGAGGTGCTTGTGTCCCTTTGAATCCGCATTTTTGTGAATACCCAGTAGTGCAATTACTGAATTGTAGAGTAATTCTATTTTTAAAATTGTCAGAACCCTCCATTCTGTTTTCCACAGTGGCCGCACTGGTTTGCATTCCCACCAACAGCGCCGGAGGGTTCCTCTTGCTCAGCCATCTCGCCAACACCTGCTGTTTCTTGCGGGTTTTATTTTGCTGTTGAGCATCTTTTTATATGTTTACTTGCCGTTTGTCTATTTTCTCAGGTGACATGTCTATTCAAGTCCTTTGCACATTTTTAATTGTGTGTTTTATTCTTGAGTTGTAGGGATTCCTTATGCATTCTGGATATTAACCACTTATCAAATATTGATTTGCAAATATTTTCTTGCATCCTGAAGCCTGTCTTTTCACTCAGTTGATCGTGTCCTTTGATGCACAAAATTTTTTTTTGTTTTGACGAAGCCCCGTTTATCTGTTTTGTTCTTTGTTCCTGGTGGTTTTGGCATTGCAACCAAGAGATCATGGCCAAATTTAGTGTCATGAAAAGTTTTCTCTCTGTTTCCTCCTGAGAGTTACGTAGTTTTGGCTCTTGGGTTAAGGTCTTTGATCCATATTCAGTTAATTTTTGTATGTGGACATTATTTGTTTTTTATATATAAAAAATAGTGATGCATATCCGTGAGGTTTTATACAAAGATAGAGTCACACAGTCAAGTCTGCTTGAACCTGTGAAAAAACAGACATTTTTTGCATCCTGGTTGACCAGATGTCTGGATACTTGTCACCATTAGACTTTGATGTACCTTGGAAGTTTCCACTGTGACGCTTCCTTCGGGGTGTGGGCGGTGGAATGCAGAATGACTGACGTTTGGTGGGCAGCATTCGAGACAAAGACATGCCATTCAAAGCAGGAGACTGAAAAATACCCCTGGGGCCTTTTTATTATTATTATGTTAATTTATTTTTTGCCAGACAGAGGAGGGGGGAGGGAGCATGAGTAGGGGAGGGGCAGAGAGAGAGAGATTAAGAGAGAAACAGAGAATTCCAAGCAGGCTCTGCACTGTCAGCACAGAGGCTGACGTGGGGCTCAAACTCATGAACTGTGAGGTTATGACCTCAGCCAAAATCAAGAGTCGGATGCTCAACCCACTGAGCCACCCAGATGCCCCTTTTGGAGCATTTTAAAGCAAATCCCAGGCCCCTTATATTTCACCTGCAAATATTTTATTGTGCATTTCTCAAGGATTAGGAGGGGCTTGTCCGCCTTATAAACTCAGTGCCATCATCACACCTAAAATCAGTACGAATCCTCAGTACCACATTACTCCAATTCAAACTCAGATTTCTCTGCTTGAGTTAAACCATGTCACCTCAGCGCAGTATCACGCCAACCCCTCCTGACCCCTTCCCGGGAACTGCTCCCACATCCTCTAGCTTGAAGGAACAGAATTCTTTGTGGAATGTAATCAAGAATCAAAAATACTCGTGTGCGTGTGTGGGGGGAGCATGGCCATGGGGTGAGCTGGCATCCCCATCGGCAGGGTGAGGCTGCCTGAGGGAGGCTGGAGGGGGGGACTGTACATGTCTGTGGTCAGGAGCACGGGTTTGGGGTAAGATCGCCTGTGTTCGGGTCCTGGCTCCTGTCACCCATGTGACCTAGGGCAGGTGACTTTACTTCTTCGAACCTCCATTTCTTTAGCTATGAAATGGGGACACTCAGAATGCCTGTTTCCTATTAAATACTGTGCTAGAGGGCCTCACGGTATTAAGTACTCAGGAAGGCTGGCTGTTGTCCCCAGTAGTGCCACCACCGTAGTCATTACTGTGACCCGGGTGAAGATCACAGGCCACTGAGGCTCCTAACATGGCTCTCGGTGGTCCCCCTGCCCGCCCCCCCCCCCGTGACCCGGCCTGGGGACACCTAGGTTACAGGGAAACCCAGTGATTTGAAGAATGGTACCTCTCGGAACCCCAGTGGTTTTGGTGTTCCAGTACGATGTCCAAGTCCAGAAATTCTGGCAGAATCTCTGTGCTGGCTTGCATTTCAGGACCCTGGGATGATCTCTGTGCCCTTGATCTCTGAGGCAAACCTTTTGATAAAGTCTTCCGTAAATCCAGGGCACAAATGGAAGGCATTGATACCTTCCAAGGGCCACACCACTTTCCGTCGTAGCTACTTCTTTTTCAACCCGACTGTATCTTGGCTTCAAAGGTAACACAACTGGCCTGGGCATTTCCCCCCAGTATTAATGTAAGGCGTTAGATTCTGTGGACACAGGAAGGGAGGGGGGTGGCAGAGGAAATGTTTGCTGCCCATATGGGACCCATTCTAGCGGAGGCCACCCAGATGTTCCCGGGGCCGCGGGCCTTGATGTTGGTATGGAGGACGCTGGAAGGAAGGAGCAACTTCCCAGTAAAAGGGACCAGAGCTAGGAGAACCCGCAGCATTTGGGTAATAAATAAATAGCATGTCGATTGTCTAAGAAATGCCAGCTATTGTTCTTGGTCTGGAGACTGGGTCCTTCCTCAACAGTCAGTTGTGTAGCCCAGGGGAGCAGCTGTGCCAGTCGGCCCGGGCTAATCCTGGTTTGTCTCCGTGTCCCAAACCCTCAGTGAATTCTCCTGACATCTCCCGGCCCCTGGGCATCTTGGCAACCCATTGGTTCTTCTGGCTAAACTCTGGTATCTTCCCCTCTCGCGTGTAAATCCCCTGAACAGGGCTCCAGGAGAGCTTTCATGGGGTTCAGCGGCGCCTGTCAGGGTACCCACAGGCGACATCTGGCCCAGCTGGCTCAAACCGTAGCCAGACCTCCGGCCTTGGCTGCTTTCCTGCCTACCCTCCCTGTAACTGGGGTCCCCTCCCCCATCTCCACTCCATCTGTGTGCCCAGCTATGTCCGGCCCTGACACCTCCCAGCTGAATGTGCACCTCTAATAACTGGCATCTGCCATCGCACCTCTAGTTCTCTCTAGGCCTCAGTTTCCTCAGCCATGAAATGGGCACGATCATTCCTGCCTCCTAGGGCAGTCATGTACCTCCAAGTGGCAAACTTCGCCCAGGGGGAATCAATATACCAAACAGTCCTACCCTGTAAAACAAATTACTTCCCTGCTATACTTTAAAAGGTTTCTTCTTTTTGGGGCACCTGGGTGGCTCAGTCGGTTAAGCGTCCGACTTCAGCTCAGGTCATGATCTTACGGTTTGTGCATTTGAGCCCCGCATCAGGCTTTGTGCTGACAGCTCAGAGCCTGGAGCCTCCTTCAGATTCTGTGTCTCCCTCTCTCTCTGACCGACCCCCCCTCTCGTGCTGTCTCTCTCTGTTTCTCAAAAATAAATTTTAAAAAACATTAAAAAATTTTAAAGGTTTCTTCTTCAAAAAAATGTTTATATATTAATATCTGAATGAGAGACAGAGAATGAGAATCCCAGGCAGGGTGCATGTTGTCAGCACTGAGCCTAATGCCAGGCTCCATATTAAGGAACTGCAAGATCATGACCTGAGCTGAAACCAAGCGTCAGATGCTTAACCGACTGAGCCACCCAGGCGTCCCCTACATGCTTCTTATTTCATGCGGGGAGATATGTGGATGGCTGTGGACATACATGTTTTCACTTGAAGAGGGGCTCGAGCTGTTTTGGATTTCAGCGAGGAGCCTTCAGATGTGTCCTTCAGGTCGTTGGTTCCTGGTTAGGCAACAAGGCACAGTGATGAAACCCCTCTTTCCTTTGGGCCAAACTGTCTAAACCACCTACTGGCATCTAATAAGGAGGCATGAAAGACACTCTTTGGAGGACGATTCTGCTTACCCTGTCTGCTTTCCATTTAAACGAGCCGTTTGTTTGCATGCGAGATGGATGGCTGGGTTACACGGGTGGGTGAGTCAGTGCCCTGTGTGAGTCGGGTAACTCTGGAAGGTTCTGCTCACGTGCCTCTCTGGTTTGAGCCAGTCCAGCCACCCTGCCTCTGCTCGAGAGTTGATGCTTTTCCCCCAGAGCCCAGGTGCTGCTTCTCCCGCTCCGAGCTTGGTGATCCTCGAGATGACCTAACGCTTTGGTTGTTTTCTGAATCCTCGGGTTGCCTGGAAAACAGCTTCTTCCAGTAAAAGAAGACAGAATGACAGCAATGTCAACAGTTATCATCGCTCAGCCTTCTATGGCCCTTGGCTGTTTAGAAAACGCAGTGCAGCCATGATGGCTTAGAGAACCCAAACACAAACCCTGAGAGGAGGAGGCACAGATATCCTGTCAACCCCACTATATGGAGGGGCAAAGTAAGACACAGGTAGAGGGTAATCATGTTAGAACAGGACTTCTGATCCTCTGACACCCTGGGTTCAAGTCTTGGCTGTTCCTCTTGGTATTTGGGAGCTTAGAGAGGTCATTTGAGTCAGCTGAGCCCCATTTCTTTTTCATCTGTGTAACAGAGAAGTTGATAATGCGAGTTGGATGGCATTGCACATAGAAAGTCCCTCAGGATGAGAGCTGGCATCATTCTTGCTAAGACTCTTTTATTATTAATAATTACCATCATGATTATTCTCGCTAAGTCAGAGGCAAAGAGGCAGGTGCCCGAGCAGCCGCTCCCACATTGTCAGCAGGCGGCTCGCTGTCCAGAGGCCGCTGGAAGTCACCAAGGTGTGCGTGAAGGATGGGCGTGGCAGGCAGGTCCTGATGGTCCCCAAGATTCCTGCCCCTTGGTGCACAACTCTGCGATCCCTTCCCCTGAGTGTGGGCAGAACCCGGGAAGCCAGTGGGATGTTACTCCTGGGATTTTGTCACATTTGACGGCAAAGGGATTCTGAAGATGGAGTTGAGGTTACCCATCAGCGGACTTGGAGTTAATCAAAGGGAGATTATCGGGGTGGGCCTGACCTCATCACATCAGCCCCTTCAATCTGACTCCAGAAGTAGAGCCGAGAAGAAGTCAAAGGGATCTGAAGCATGAGGGATCTTGGTGGAGGGGGGAGCCCCGTGGCCTCTAGGAGCTAAAAGTGGCCCCTCAGGCCAACAGCAAGTGAGAGACTGGGGGCCTCCATCCTCCAACCTCAGAGAACTGAATTCTGCCAACAGCCAAGAGCGTTTGACCCCTGAGCTTCAGAAAGGAATGTGATGTCCCCTTGATTTCAGCCATCACAGGCCTCACAAACCTTGAGCAGAGGACCCAGACTCCTGACCTACGGAAACTGTGAGTTAAGCTTTAAGCTGCCAAGCGTGTGGCAGTCTGTTTGTGGCGACAGAAAACCAATGCAGAGCCCGTGCAGGGTGACCAACAGTTCTCTGTTGCTGCGAACTAATGACCACGGATGTTAATGGCTTAAACTGCATTTAGTATCTCACGGTTTCTGAGAGTTAGGAATGCAGGTGCGGCTTTAGGGGATGCCTCTCCTTCAGGGTCTCTGCTTGGACCCAGCTGTCCTCAGAGCTTGTTCCTTCAGTTAGATTCCCGCTCCAGTGACTCCTCCTCCAGGAGGCCTCCCCGACTTGCCAGCACCCATCACTCTCTGTCTGCCATATCGCCATTTACTTTTTTTTCATGGTACTTGTCATGTGTTAAAGTGCATCTCTCCAGAAGGCATGTTGAAGTTCTAAACACCGCTACGCTTGAATGGGATCTTATTTGGAAATAAGATCTTTGCGATGTGACCAAGTTCGTATGAGGTCACACTGGATTGGGGGAGGGGGTTCAGTCTAATGACTAGTGCCTGTATGAGATGAGAGACATTTATTTTTTTAAAAATGTTTTAACCTTTATTTATTTTTGAGAGAGAGAGAGAGCACAAGTGGGGAAAGAGAGAGAGAATGAGACACAGAATCTGAAGCAGGCTCCAGGCTCTGAGCTGTCCGCACGGGGCCCGATGTGGGGCTTGAACCCATGAACCATGAGATCGTGACCTGAGCCGAAGTCGGACACCTAACTGACTGGGCCACCCAGGTGCCCCAAATGAGAGACATTTAGACACGCAGACATGCAGGGGGAACACCATGTGACCAACAGAGGCAGAGGTCAAAGTGCATCTACAAGCCAAGGGCTGCTGGCCAGCACCAGAAACTAGGAGACCAAGGAATCTCCTCTAGAGCTTTCAGAGAGCGTGTGGCCCTGTTGACACATTGATTTTGGACTCTTGGCTTCCGGAACTATTAGACAATAAGTTTCCACTGCTTTTATTTCCAGGTTTGTGCATATTTGTTATAGCAGCCAAAGGATAAAAATATAGTACTTTTTACCATCGCGTGCTCTCTCTCTCTCTCTCTTCCTGTCTATCTATGTATGTATCCATATATCTAACTATGTGTCTGTGTATTTATGTATCTATGTGTCTATCTGTGTAGCTAGGTATCTATATATCTGTGTATCTAACTGTGTATCTCTGTATTTATCTATTTATGTATGTATCTTTCTATGTGTCTCTGTATCTATGTATCTATGTATCTATGTATGTATCTATGTCTATATCTACCTTTTATGTGGTTTATAGTTTATAGTCTGTGTTCCCCACTGGCATTAAGTTTCTTGAGAACAGTTGACTTTCTTTTTTCCCAGTGGGACCCCCTGTACCCAAGCTTGGAATAAGACTTAATAAAAATGTGCTGAGTGAATTGATGAATATTTATTTAGTTAAAAAGTGTCCATGATATAAATCATCTCTGTGCCACATTCTCCTACAGTTTAAAAGGGTAGGAAAGAAATATGGTGAGCGCCACTCATCTGTTTCAGTTTGGATTTATTTTTTAACATCCCACAGGGGGAGAGAAGATACTGAATCTTGAGGAAAAAGATATTTCCAATAAAAACCTCAGACATGAAATTCAAGAAAATAATGATTTAGTTATGAATAAGAAAAAGGAACAGAACTATTGAAAATTTATTTTTCATGTAGCCTGCTGCTGTATCATAAACTATTTGTGAAATAAATTTCCCTGGCTGCCTGTCTTTGGACCAGGATATAGTTTTGCTGACAAGAGAAAAAGGGACCGGGAGAGTAACCTTTAACATTAATTAGGAGAGAAATTGATACAAAACTCTGACTTTTGAGGGGCTCCTTTGAAAATCTGATGAAAGCCGAGAACTCAGACAAAAGTGGCCATTCATGCAAAACCTCACATGTAGTGTCAGGGTTTTGAGGATTTGCCGAAGCCCGAGGTAAGAACTCTTGTTCTGAAGAATCTGTCAAAGCAAGTCCACGTTCCTGACTAGGACTGACCCCCATCCCCTTGCTGAAGTCCACATGCCCTCAGCCGGGGTGACTTGGGGGCAGTGTCTCTACATCAAGGCTGAGCAACTACTTCTTCAGTGAAACAAAAGGGATTTGCTCTTATTAAGAAAATTTAGGGGTGGCGCCTGGGTGGCTCAGCTGGCGAAGCATTGACCTTGGCTCAGGTCATGATCTCGCGGTTCGTGGGTTCGAGTCTATATCAGGCTCTGTACTGGCAGCTCAGAGCCTGGAGCCTGCTTCAGATGCTGTGTCTCCCTCTCTCTCCCTGCCTCTCCCCTGCTCTTGCTCTCTCTCTCTCTCTCTCTCTCTCTCTCTCTCACTCTCTCACTCACTCAAAAATAAATGAGTCCGTTCAGCTCAGGTTATGAGCTCATGGTCTGTAGCTTGGAGCCCCGCGTCGGGCTCTGTGCTGACAGCGTGGAGCCTGGAGCCTGCTTCGGATTCTGTGTGTCCCTCTCTTACTGCCCATCACCTGCTCACACTCTGTGTCTCTCTCTCTCTCAAAAATAAATAAACGTTAAAAAATATTTTTTAAAAAGGCCAGTGAGAGAAGATGCCTCAGAAAAATAAAACCATGTTTGCTTGACGAAGGCTCCCTTGGGGCTGAGACGCCCGTGGTCCATCCCCACCTCCAGGACTAGAGGGAACATCCCGTCTCCTGCCTTGATCAAGTCTGCATATCGCCGGCCGTCACCATCCTGCCTGTAGGCAGGGTGCTCTCTGAGAGGACAGCGATGACAGGTCGCCCCCGGCTCCCATCAGAGGCCGAGAGACAGGACACGCGTTCTGGCTGCCTGCCTGGCGCTCGGCTCACCCGGGGACACTCAGCAGGGGCCTTTCTCCAGGATCTGGGTGCAGACTGTCCCGCCACCTGCCCCTCATTGACACCTCTAGGTCCGGAACTGACACATCTTCAGAATTTGGGTTCTCCAGCACGTGTGCATAGAAGGTATAGAATTTGCAGCATGTGGTGGGCTGACGGAAGCAGTATCTCGGAGTAAGGACATGAATACTGCCGAGGCAGGCGAGGCCGGGCGCGGGGAGGGTCAGACAGGAGGTGCAGCGGGGAGCCTGCCCAGGGGCTGTGTCTGGAAGTAACAGAGGCCTTTCTGATCATGTTTAAAGTTGAGAAATTTTTTTTAAGTTTCTTTTTATTTATTTTGAGAGAGAGTGAGAAAGAGAGCAAGAGGGGCGGGGCAGAGAGAGAGAGAGGGAGAGAGATTCCCAAGAAGGCTCTGTGCTGTCAGCGCAGAGCCCGATGCGGGGCTTGAACTCAAGACCCATGAGATTGTGACCTTAGTTGAAGTCAAGAGTTGAACGCTTAGCCAGCTGAGTCACCCAGGCACCCCTGACGTTGAGAATTTATCGTCTTCTGGGTATACACTCAAAAGAGTTGAAAGCAGGGACCCGAACAGACGGCTGCACACTTATGCTCGTAGCAGCATTATTCACAGTAGCCAAAAGGTGGCAGTAACACTAGTGTCCATTGAGGGATGAAGCAGAATGGAATATCACTCAGTCCTACAAAGAAAGGGAGTTCTGGCACGCGCCCCAGCCTGGATGAGCCTGGAGGACACCACGCTGAGTGAAAGAAGCCAGTCAGAGCTGAGGAACTGGAGTGGTGAGATCCTCAGAGAAGGAGAGGAGAAGGCTGCTCGCGGGGGGCTGGGGCGGGACAGCAGAGTCGTGTGATGCAGAGTGTCAGTTTTGAAAGAGGGAAAAAAATTATAGATGGTGGTAATGGCCACATAACGTGAATGAACTTGATATCATTGGACTCACACTTAAAATGGTAATTTTTTAAAGTTTTTTTTAATGTTTATTTTTGAGAGAGAGATAGAGAGAGCACAAGCGGGGTGGGGGGAAGAGAGAGAGACACACACAGAGTCTGAAGCAGGCTCCAGGCTTCGAGCTGTCAGCAGAGTCCAACACGGGGCTCGAACTCACAAATCGCGAGATCATGACCTGAGCTTAAGTCAGACGCTGCTTAACTGACTGAGCCACCCAGGCACCCCCAATATGGTAAATTTTATGTCATGTATATTTTACCACAATAAAAGCATGTTTTAAGGGGGACCTGGGTGGTTCAGTCGGTTAAGCATCTGACTTTTTTTTTTTAATGTTTATTTATTTTTGAGAGAGAGAGAGACAGAGCACCAGCAGCAGAAGGGCAGAGAGAGGGAGGCACAGAATCCAACACAAGCTCCAGGCTCTGAGCTGTCAGCACAGAGCCCAATGCAGGGGATAGAACCCACGAACCATGAGATCATGACCTGAGCCGAGGTCGGACACTTAACCGACTGAGCCACCCAGGCGCCCCAAGCATCTGACTCTTGATTTTAGCTCAGGTCATGATCTCATGGTTCATGAGTTTGAGCCCCGTGTCAGGCTCTGTACTGACAGCATGGAGCCTGCTTGGGATTCTCTCTTCTCTCTCTTCTTCTCTCTCTCTCTCTCTCTCTCTCAAAATAAATAAACATTGAAAAATACTTAAGAGCATTTTTAAAGTTGGGGAGTTATAAAGTAAACACTGGGTCATGAACCCCACAGCGGGGAGTCCCATGGGCTCCAAGCCCTGGCTTGGCCCAGCCCTCCTCTCTGGGCTGCAGAGGTGACAGGGTCTTGTCTGGGCTGCAGGGCCACCTGGAGAACCAAGGGCGGTGGCCAGCTCCCCTCCTGGCCCTCCTTGGGCTCGCCCCACCACTAGCCCCTCTCCCTCTCCTAATGCCCCGGGTCACCCCTGGTGTGTTTGCACTGTCCCCTGGCTCAGAGGGATGGGGGTGACACATGCCCATGACTGAGACGTGGGCATAATTTCACCCACTTCACCCTCCTTTCAGAGGAGGGAAGAGACTGTTTTTGAAGCTCAAGGCCAAGACCCTTCTTGTAGTAGTAGATCTACTGTGAGGGAGTAGGTCTCTCTCCCCTGTCTGTCCCTCTGAAGTGGGGTAAAGGTTAAGTGAGATGATGCTGCCACGCCCCCACGGCAGTCCTGACCCCAGAAAGCCCTCAGGGCAGGCCAGTTGGGGTTGTTGATTTTCCTTTTTTTTTTTTTTTAAGTTTATTTTATTTATTTTGAGAGAGACAGAGACAGTACGAGTGAGGAGGGGCGTTGCAGAGAGAGTGGGAGAGAGAGAATCCCAAACAGGCTCTGCACTGTCAACACAGAGCCCAACTTGGGGCTCAAACTCCTAAAACCGTGAGAACGTGACCTGAGTGGAAACCAAGACTTGGACGCTTAACCGGCTGAGCCGCCCAGGTGCCGCCGGGGTCACTGATACACTTGCGTTCACTGTCCTCTGCACCGGTTACCCTCACCGCGGGGTCCTGGCTCCTTCCTCCCCAAACGCAGAAGTAACACCATACAGACTTCCAGCACCTTCTCCGGCTCCAGCGCCCTTTCCCAAAGCAGGCTACGTGCACGCCCAGGACAGGTGAGTCCACGGTGCACACGCAGGGCACTAGGTAGCATCGACCCGCCTTGCAGAACGTTGCCCCGTTCCAGTTCTTTCTCCATGACCTTGAGGAGAAAACCTCACGTTGGCACTGGCGTGTTCTGTTGCTTCTCACTCCGGCTCCTCCCCCTCCGTCACAGACAGAGAGCAGGTCCCAGATTCCGTGACTCCAGTGAGCTGCAGGGTCTGGTTATAATTGAATAACTTCCTTTCCTTATATTTATTTTTAGGGCCTCTTTCTATTTTTGGCGAGTGGAACTGGTTTTCTATTTACGGGAGTGTAAAACGTTTACTGGTAGAAGACCTTAAAAAAACCCACGTGAATTGATTTAAAGAGAAATAGACCAGTGATAGGAGAAGCGTGTGGCTTTGGTGGGAATCGGGGACGGGGTGCACGGAGACCCCGGCCTGGAGACCCCTCTGTGTCCCGCAGACACGGGCTCAGACGTGACTCCTACTCTGCCCTTCTCCCTGATGTCTCAAGACTAAGCAGAGAACAGCCGATGTTGGTGGCATGTGTCACACTGTGTGGAAACTGCCTCTTTGTAGGTGTGAAGAATACCCTCACTGAGACGCGGAGTGGGCCGGGGCCACCTCTGGGTCCCCAGCCCCCGTCTCGCAGCCAGCCTGGAGCAGCCATCGGGAGTGTTTGTCACCTCCAGGCTGCTGGCGGGGAGGGGAGGAAGGATCTCCCCCTTGGGTGTGGGCACAGGGTGAAGTCGGCACTCTGTCTCTTTCCTCCCAAAGGCCCCCTTGGTCCAGGCAGGACCAGGCGACTCCTAAGAGTTAATTTAGCCCACGTGGCTCCACTCATCGTGGTGAGATCCTCCAACCTTATCTTGTTTTTGAAAGTTTTTTAACCTGTATTTATTTTTGAGAGAGTGAGTGAGCGAGCGAGTGATCAAGCAGAGTAGGGGTAGAAAGGGAGACAGACTCTGAGGCAGGCTCCAGGCTCTGAGCTGTCAGCACAGAGCCTGATGTGGGGTTGAACTCACGGACCACGAGATCATCACCTGAGTGGAAGTTAGACACTTAACCTACTGAGCCACCCAGGCATCCCTCATGCCTTTTTTTCACACCTATTTTATTTATTCTTCAAAATAAGCCCTCAGTGGAGGACTCTTATCCAATTTTACAGCCAGGGAAACTGAGGCTCTAGCTTGCCCCAGGGTCATGCAGCTAGAATGGGGACACACGCTGCCATCTCCCAGTTCCAATACCCGTTCGGCTGCCCCACTGTGCCTGCCATGTCACTGGCTGGCCCTCAGACATGGCTGTCCCCCACCTGGCCTGGCTTCGATAGCCCCTCCCAGTGGGTGGAGCTGGAGGCGTTATGTATGGATCTTATGCAGACACACACTCCCCTCCAGTGGACTGTGGCCGTGGTTCTGAGGTCATCCTGTGTGCCCAAGGGGCAGCAGGTGCAGGGCCACTGCCTCCCCCCAGCTCTAAGGACCCAGGAAACAACCTTCTTGGCTGGTGGACTGACGAGACCAGAAGGAGGGGGTCCCTGACACCTGGGGCTGGGGAGGAGGGAGCACCCTCCAGCCTGGAAGGTGCTCAGCTGGGGGTACCCGCGCCTGTCTGAGGTTTCTGTCCCAAAGCACTGGGACCCTCCAGCCTGGGGCACCTTAGAATGATCACCCAAAGAAAGGTTAGCGCTTTCCTGTGATAGCCAGAGTGAAAAAAACTTAGCCTTTTCTCCTTTTTTTTTTTTTTTTTAGTTTATTTTGAGAGAGAGCAAGTGAGCATGAGCATAGGAGGGACGGAGAGAGAGGCAGAGAGAGAAAATCCCAAGCAGGCTCCACGCTCAATGCAGAGCCCGATGTGGGGCTTGATCTCAAGACCCTGGGATCATTACCTGAGCTGAAATCAAGGGTCTGACACTCAACTGACTGAGCCACCCAGGCACCTCAAAGTTCCCATTTTAAAGATGTGGAAACAGCAAAGCGAGGGAAGAAGCAGAGAGGCGGTTAGAGGGAAGCAGGTGGTCCTCAGGGACAGGTATGAGGGCTGGGGCCGTGAGGACCGAGTTGACAGGCCTCACAGGAGCAGCAGCAGGGAGTCTGGGAAGTGGGCTGGTGTGGACACTGAGGATCTGAAGCGAGGACCGTCTGCGAGCACCTGGGGTCAAGGCTGCACTAAACGTGAGCGGCCACCCGTGTCCCTGTGTCACTCGCTCGCTCACTCATCTTCAGTACAACCCAGAGAGACAAACACTACGTGATCGAAGTCACATGGGGAATCTAATACACTCAGAGAGGCTGGGAGCAGATGGTGACTTCCTGGGACTGGAGCGAGGGGGCATCAGGAGGTGGCTGTCAAAGGTACAGAGTCTTGGTTCCGCAGGGCAAGTGAGTTCTGGGGGGGTCTCCTGTCCGGCCCGGTGACTGTAGCCGGTGTATGCTGGCGTATACTTCAGTGTTTGCCAGAAGAGTAGATCACATGTTCTGTGTTTTTATTACACACATGTGCACGGGCGCGCACGCGCACACACACACACACACACACACATAAAGAAGTCCAGAGGCTCTTCTGGAGGTGATAGATTTGTTCATGGCACAGACTGTGGTGATGGTTTTACCTGCAAATCATCTCCCAAATCAAGTTGTTTATTAAACATGGACAGCGTTTTCGTACGTCAGTTATACTTCAATAAAGTCATTTAAAATAACATATTTGAGGGGCGCCTGGGTGGCTCAGTCAGTTAAGCACCCCACTTCAGCTCAGGTCATGATCTCGCGGTTTGTGAGTTTGAGCCCAGTGTCGGGCTCTGTGCTGACAGCTCAGAGATCATGACCTGAGCCAAAGTCAGTCACTCAACTGAGCCACCCAGGCGCCCTTCATCACCTTCTAACATGCTAACCTACTCTTCATTCATTCATTCATTCATTCATTCATTCATTTTAAACTTATTTATTTTGAGAGAGAGAGAAAGAATGCAATCAAGTGAGGGGCAGAGAGAGAAGGAGAGAGGATCTCAAGCAGGCTCCATGCTGTCAGCACAGAGCCAGATTCGGGACTCGAACCCACAAAACCATGAGACCATGACCTGAGTTGAAACCAAGAGTCCGATGCTCAACGGGCTGAGGCCCCCCGGAGGCCCCAGTAACCTGCTTACCTATCATGTTTAGCCTGATCACATTACACCCGCATCCCTCTAGAAGGTGGCCCCCAGGCTGTCTGCAGTTCTGTTCACTGCTGTGGGCCCAGCACCGAGGGGCTCAGATCAAGCTAGAGAGAATGTGCTGGGGCTTGGGGAGCGGGCAGAAGCCACACCCGGGCCAGACAAGGCCTCTTCTGCTGCCTGCAGGCTGGCTGGGTGGGTGGGGGCCTTCCCTGGTCCCAGGGCAATGTCAGTGGGGTTATCTGCCGCTGTGTGAAGAATGCTTTTAAACTGGTGCCTGGGTTCCTGACCTCCCTAGAGAGAAAACAGATGCACGCTTTAACCCCTTCTTGCCCAGGGAGGAGCCCAGCAGTAGAGGCTTTAAGGAGTCTGGCTCAAGCTAGAGAACTTCTGGCCTTTGGACGCTAAGGGTTAATGAGAGCCTGGTGTTCTCAGGACCGAATCTTGTAATTCCCAGAACTTCCCTCCTTGAAGCCTGTCACCTGTCAGGGTCTCATTAACAACTGGAAGCCCCAGTGCTTCCCAGAGGCTGCGACGTATACATCATGCGGGTCACGGAGGTGGATTTGATGTTTTCTTTTGCCACTGGGAGGTCAGGAGCACCTCGGAGACCAGCCTTCTCCACCTGGCCGGGTTTCGGATATGCTTTCTAAATCGAATTAACTCTTTTCAGGGCTTTCCTCAACGCGGCTGCTTCAGTCATGTTTATCATAATGTGTTAAATACACGGCCCGCGTTGTCACTTACCAAAGAGTCATGTTTTGGAAGGAGATTGAGCTTAATAAGCTGAATACTTCTGATCACATGCAGCCACTGCTGTGTGACCTTGGGCAACTCACTTAAACTCTCTGGGCTGTGTCTCCTGCTGCATGGTGCTGTTATCAGGCCTTGGGGACACTGGGGATCTGCAGACCTAGCTTCCAAGCCAGTTTTTGTCTGGCACAGCGTTTCAAAGCATTTAAGGGGCGCCTGGGTGGCTCAGTCAGTTAAACGTCCGACTCTTGATCTTGGCTCAAGAGTTGAGAGTTTGAGCCCCGCATCAGGCTCCGCCTGCTTGGATTCTCGCTCTCCCTCTCTCTCTGTCCCTCCCCTACTCTCTCTCTTTCTCTCTCTCAAAATAAATAAACTTTAAAAAATTAAAAATAAATAAAGCATTTGAATGAATAGTTAAAAATATAGATATCCCATAAGAATCCTGCCTTCCAGGGTCTTCAACAAGCAGGATGCGCTAGCAACAGAGGCGGCATTCCTGCATTTCCGCAGTCAGGGCTGAGTGACGGCCACAGCCTTCACGTGTACCCCAGGACGGCAGTGCCTTATAAATAGCGATGTGCTGTCGTTACGTGCCTTACATCAGGGAGCAGATACTGTGTCTGAAAGGGGTGCCAGGGGCCCCCAGGTGGCTCCGTTGGTTAAGCCTCCGACACTCACGGTCAGGTTGTGATCTCATGGTTCCTGAGAGTTAGAGCCCGCATTGGGCTCTGTGCTTGGGATTCTCTTTTTCCCTCTTTCTCGGTCCCTCCCCTGCTGATGCACTCACTCTCTCTCTCTCAAAATAATAAATAAACTTAATAAAAACAAAAGGTACTGAATGTGGAAGCAGCCAAATGTCCATAAGCAGATGCACAGAGAAACAAAATGTGTTGTTTACGTTGGAATTTAGAAATTTACACCTACGATATTTACAATGGACTATTACTCAGCCTTAAAAAGGAGGGCATTCTGACACCTGTTGTCACATGGATGAACCCGGAGGACATCACACTCCATGAAGTAAGCCAGTCACAAAAGAACAAATACTGCACGATTCTACTTGTTTGAGGCGCGAACTCCACTCCTGTGACTCCCTGGACTTCAAACAGAGACAGAAAGGAGAAGGGCGGCTCCCAGGGGCTGGGGAAGGGGGAGGTGGGGAGTTAGTATTTAACGGATCAAGAGTTTCAATTTGAGAAGATGAAAAAGTGCCAGAAATGGACGCTCGTGATGGTTGCACGTGTGACTGTACTTCACGACCCTGAACTGTACACATTTAACGGGGTTTTTTAGTTTACTTTTACTTTTATTTTTAAAATCTTTTTAATGTTTATTTATTTTTGAGACAGAGAGACAGAGCACGAGCAGGGGAAGGGCAGAGGGAGAGGGAGACACAGAATCTGAAGCAGCTCCAGGCTCTGAGCTGTCAGCCAACCCAACACAAGACTCGAACTCACAGCAGTGAGGTTATGACCTGAGCTAAAGTCGGATGCTTAACCAATTGAGCCACCCAGGCACCTTCTTTTTAGTTTATTTTTGGGAGAGAGAGACAGAAGTGCAAGCAGGGGAGGGTAGAGAGAGTGGGAGACAGAGGATCTAAAGTGGGCTCTGTGCTGACAGCACAGAGCCTGAGGCGGGGCTCGCCCTCACGAACCCTGAAATATGACCTGAGCTGAAGTCGGACACTTAACCAGCTGAGCCACCCAGGCGCCCCCGAAATGTGTACTTAAATTGGTTAAGAGGGTCAGTTTTATGTGATAGGTATGTGCCCGAATGGAGAAGGTGGGGTAAATGGGAATGATCCGCTGACACTTGCAGACTGGGGGCGTCAGGTTTCTGCCCCTAAGCCTGCACCTTTGCCCCGTGGTCATGGGAGACCCTGTACAGCAAGGACGGGGCCCCTCTCCAGGAGCGCTCGTAACCAGGCTGGTTTCCCAAAGAGGGGAGACCTCCTGGCATTTACGCCCTGTGGCCCAAGCAGGACAGAAGGCCCGTACCTGCACAGTATCTTCAGCTGCAAAGGCAAGACCAGATGTTTGAGCTCTTTCTTGTTTATAAACGAAGCGTCTGTTCCCACCCCAGGCGCTCTGTGTTTACAGCATGGAAGGTGAAGGGGCTGGCGGGGGGGGTGCTGTGCACACTTGGAAACGCGCTGGGGCAAGTCACTCTTGGCACCCCCCTTCCCCCCGCCCGCATCCTTAGCTGTGGGATCTTCAGGGAGTTAATTAACTTCTCCACCTGTCTCCTGATCTGTAAAACAGAGATGCTAACAATGCCCGTCTCACAGGGGCCAAGTCTCCGGGAATGTTTGCAAAGCACTTAGAACAGCGCTGGACGCAGCAAGCCTGGAAGAGTTTGTTACTCTCTTCCAGCCCACTTTCCCTGCTTCCCCCCACCCCCACCCCCCGGCCGCCCCTCTGGCTTCTGCCGGCCCTTTCCAGACAAATGATGCTCTATTCAACCCCACAGCCCCAGCCTGGGAGAAGAAAGCCAAGTCCACGGACATCTTGGGCTTTCTGAGAAAAGGAACTTGTCTCCATGCATCCTAATTAAAAACAGAGTTTTCGCAAACACTTAAGATTCAGAATGTTTGTTTATTCTCCAGTTTAGGGCAGAAAGAAATCTTCCCTGGACTCGGGTCTCACGTAGCCTGATGGGAAAGCTCAGGCGGTGGCTAGGAAGGTTGTGCGGCGGCTCTCAAAATAAGCGGAGACCCCGAGCACAACAGCCCATCAGGGCGTCTGAAGTTCAATTACACTTAAGAAAATATTTCCCTTTATTTAGCTGTGTAGCGAGGCATGAAATTGCTCCTAACCAGCCACTTACGCAGCCCTTTGAACATTTTCTCCCTCCACGAGCATTTGGGCAAGGTATGGAGTGTCAGCCTTCATTTGGTTCTGCTTTGCTGATTATGCCAAATAAATAGCAAATGCTGTCTTCTCATCTCTCTCCTTTTTCTGATGCTGTCTCCTGTTGGTAAATGTTCGCTGATTTTCACACCAGTTTCCATTTTGGCTCTACTTCTAAAGAGGGAAGTGTGGGGATGGCTGTTAATGAAAAATCTGGGAAATTTGATTTGGGCTGGGAACTGTTCTCTCCTCCTACGAGCCTTTAATTGTTGAAAGGATCTGACTTGTAATTTGTAGTTAAATTTGTTAAATCCTGGAGCGTTTTGATTTTGTCGTTTCTGTAGAGCGGAGTCAGAAATGAAGTTAAATTTTCCACGACCGTTTGGCCTGGCTTTGTGTTTTCATTAGCCGCCGTGGATGGGGCATATTGAATAGCACAACAATAGTAATTTAGGGATCTCAGAGCTCGATGGGGGGGATTTCTAGAAACTTGAAGCTCTTAGCCTAATAGTTTGTTAAAAATGTTTCCTCTTATTGTGCCTGATTTAATACAGACTCTTTTGTTCTTTATTTCTTCAAATGACCGAAATAAGTTAAATGCATACAGGTTTATCTCAGCCTCAAATGCAAAGATAAAAGGAGTCAATATGAAAAGCCCCCTATAAGTTATACCAATGACAGAAGAATGTTGAATTTTCATTACTGACCGGGGTAAATGCCTCAGCTGCTTTCGTTTAAAAGCTGTGTTGGGGATTGGGACTGTGGGGAGAAACCTCGGACTTAACCTCTCGGAGACTCAATGCCATCTGTGAGATGGTGGTAATAAAATAAGGGATAAATTTCGTGGGAATGTTTCCCATGCGTAGCACAGGGCGGGCGTTGAGGATGTGGCTTCTCTCATCTCAACTCCTCCCCAGATATTGAATAAGCACCTACTATGCGCCAGGAGCCCAGCGCCGAGCAAACTCACCCACTCGGAACCGAATCTGCAGGGTGCTATGTGGTTACTTGAGTGGGAACTTTTGGGCATCTTCTTCCCCTGACGTTTTCCTGCGGTCCCTTCTTGAATTTGTGTCGAATTCCTGTGATTTTATAGGGGAAAAGGCACAATGAATGTCCTCAGTATTTATGGAGGACATGCCACGTGCTTGCCAAGACTGCCTTCTGCCCACAGGCCCAGTCCTCACATTCTCTCTGAGGTAAATACTGTTCTCTTCCTTATGTTACAAGGGAACTGAGGTCCAGAGAGGTGAAGCAAATTGCCAAGGTCACAGAGCTTGGAGGAACTTCTGGATGAGGTGCCTTGGTACGCACCATTGCATGTTGGCTACCCCATATCTCCAAAGTAGAGACATTTAAAAACGCCCGAAGTGCATCCACAAGTGCCCAAACTATTAAACACTGGTCCTGTGTTTTCAGGGGAGCAGTACCTGTTCACCACCCCACTGAGGGGCCCTTCCCTGGGGGAGGGGGGACCACCTCGTGCTCCCCAAGCCCAGTGTCTGCTGGAGCCCCCTTTGGGAAAGCAGAGGCACCGGGGAGGGGTCGGCCCCCCAGGCCCCCGCAACATCCAGCCCCTTTTCAGTGTGGGGACTGCAGGCTGCCTTTGCCGCTGCTGCCCCCAGTGGTGGAAATGGCCATTACAGTCAGGGGAGGTGACCAGTGATGCTCTGGCCTGACTCAGTCGTGGTGGTGGGAGCGGCCTGGGCACGCGCCCCGCACCTCTCTGGAGAGGTCTTTGGCTGGAAGGTCAGGGGAGATGGCCGGTCCTCAAGGGGTGAGGCAGCACCGGGAATCCAGCTCCTGCACTAATGTCCTGCTGCCAGAACCAAGTGGAAGGGCTCCTTTCTGCCCGCCGGCCTCCCTTCGAGAACAGCTGTCTTCAAGGAGATGCCCTCCAGACTCTTCCACAGGAATCTCTCCTCATTATTTCCTTATTCTTGACCTTTTTAAAAAATTTTGTATTTTATTGTATTTTATATTTGAGGGAGAGAAAACCAGAGCACACGCAGGGGCAGGGCAGAGAGAGAGGGAGACACAGAAACCGAAGCAGGCTCCAGGCTCCAAGCTGTCAGCACAGAGCCGATGCGGGGCTTGAACTCACCAGCAGTGAGATCATGACCTGAACTGAAGTCGGACTCAGCATCGGCATACTAAGCCACCCAGGCGTCCCATCCACAACTCCCCCACCCTGTCCCCCCAATTTGAATATCATCAAATGGGGGAGAGGAGTGGGGAGATCTTGGGTGTCTGATTTCCCTCCTCAGAGGGCTGTAAACTAGGCATCGGCAAAGTCTAGGACTTAACATCCCCCCCCCCATAAGTCCTTTGGTAAAGGATGTAGGGTTGGTAAAGTTGGTAAGTCCTTTTGTAAAATGCAAAGGACCAAAAAAAAAAAAAAAAAGGTTCCTTTTCATCTTCCACGGGAGCAGGGATAAGTCAAGAAAAGGAAGGAAATGGCTTCCATGGGTATGTCTGCTTTCTTTAGAACACAAGCAATTAGATAGGGGGTAGATTGGTCATATTAGATGGTGGAACTTTCTGGAAGCGAGGCTTTCACAGCCAGTTGAATCCTAAAGGTGAATCTTTATTAACGGGGGAGAATGATCCCACCCAATGAAATGAACTCCTTTAACCCCTGCACCTTCTCACACAGCCTCTTGGGGCTGCCCAAATTATATTTCCTAGTTGGGATTCATAAGTTGTTAGGATTTTTTGTTTCACTGACCGAGCTTTCCTTATAGGTTTTGTCCATGTTGTTGGCACAGATCCCATGCCCGTCATGGCTAACGGTCATGGGCTCCCCTGCCTGGTACCGCTCTCTCCCCGTAGGCCCTGGGCTGGGACCAGCTGTCCCCTCCTGGGAGGGGCACTTCTGTGTCCATCTTTGCAAAGAAATATTTTCTGCTTGGCTCTTTCTCTCCTGCGGTAAAGACTTGTAGGCTTTCTAAAGACTTGGCCCGACAAAGGTGCTTCCGTATTAGGTCTACTGAACGTTGTTTATTTTATCAAGTCTGGGGATTCTCTGCACGGCAAGGGGCTCTGGCTTCCCAGCAGTGGTTAGGCTGAAGCAGAAGTAAACACATCATGAGCATAACAACTTGCTTTTCCTTGACAAATTCCAAGTTAGAAGCTTTTAAAAATATATTTCTGTTCTTCTAAAGTAAGGTTTGCTAACTGCAGAAAACAAAACGCAAAGAAAAAACACCCATCACACTGCTGTAAAGAGATGATAATTGTTATTAAGGATTATGTTGAATTTTCTTCTTTTTGCCTTAAGATTCTTTCTTTTTTAAAGTTTATTTATTTTGAGAGAGGGAGAGAGTCAGCAGGGAAGGGGCAGAGAGAGAGACAGAGACAGCGAGAGCTCAAGCAGGCTCCATGCTCGGCGCAGAGCCTGATACAGGACTCGATATCACAACGCCTAGATCGTGACCTGAGCCAAAATCAAGAGTCAGACTCTTAACCAAACTGAGCCCCTCAGGCACACTCAGAATTCTTGATGTATGTATAACAAGACTGAGGTAACCATATGTGTTAGTTTTGTAGCTTTTTGCATCACTGTATCTTAAGCGTTTCCCTGTGTTGCTAAATTGTTTTGAAAAAAAATCATTTTAAATGTTTTAAAAGTCTTTTATTATGGAAAATTCCAAACATTTCATAAACTAGAGAGAATAGATTGGTCCCCCGATACCATCACCTGGTTTTCAGCAATTATCAAATCACCCCATCTTGTTGCATCCCCACTTCCACCTGTTAGCCACCTGGATTATTTGGAAGGAATTATGGGCATCATTTGGTTTTTTTCGGATAATGTTTCAGTATAAACATGTGAAAGTCAAATGGACTTTTAAGAAACATAACCAAAATATCATTAATTGTACCTAAGAGATTTTAAAGTCAGCAAATACTTAGTATCAATTAAATATCCGGTGGTATTCAAGTTTCCCCCATTTTTTTTGTGTGATTCTTTTTTTATACTTTGAATCAGAATCCAAGTAAGGTTCATAGGGGCACCTGGGTGACTCAGTAGGTTAAGCGTCCAACTTCGGCTCAGGTTGTGATCTTGCGGTGTGTGGGTTTGAGCCCTATGTGGGGCTCTGTGCTGACAGCTCAGAGCCTGGAGCCTGCTTCGGATTCTGTGTCTCCCCCTCTCTCTCTGCTACTCTGTCTCTCAAATATAAATGTTAAAAAATTTATTCAATACCAAATAAGGTTCATATGTTGTGATTGGTTGATGTCTGTTAAGTGTCTTTTGGTCTAGAGGTTCTGTGTCCTTCTCTTTCAGTTTCCCTTGCCACGTATTTATTGAAGAAACTGGTCATTTGTCCTGCAGTTTCCCACAATCTGGATTTTGAGGATTGCATTCCTGCGGTGTCATTTATTATGTTCCTCTTCCTTTATAGTTCCCATAAATTGGTGGGTAGATCTAGAGGCTTGATGAGATTCAGGTTTGGTTTTGGGGTGGGGGAGGGGAGAATACGTACCAAGCGGTGGCGTATGCTCCCAACTTGAAGCGCATGGTGGAATGTGTCTCTCTCATGATGACAGGGGACATTGATGGTCGCTGTGCAGATCTGTTCTTTTATTGGGTTGTAAAATGGTGATAGTCTAATTCTGCTATTCTTCTTTATTTATTAGCTGGAATACTTCTGTAAAGGCCACTGTTCGGTTAACATGTGGTAAAGTACACTTAAGAACAGCAGGATACACTGCGCTCCCCCCCCCCCCCGGCCCCCGCCAATGATTTTCTAATTTTCAGAATAGTGAGTTTGTTCCCAAGCATCCTCTAAGGTGACTGCTGAGTTCTCTTTTTTAGTACCCTTATGACACGCATTTAAACACCTTTGGGGCATCTGGGTGGCTCAGTAGGTTAAGTGTTCGACTCTGGCTCAGGTCATGATCTCACGGTTCATGGGTTTGAGCCCCACACGTGGACTCTGTGCTGACAGCAGAGCCTGGGGCCTGCTTCGGATTCTGTGTCTCCCTCTCTGCCTCTCCCCCAACCGCATTCTGTCTCTCTCTCTCTCAAAAATAAACATTAAAAAAATTTTTTAAACATCTTTGGTGTATTTTTATCCATCGCACTTATTTTTACTGATGTCTAAAGGGGTCCTAACTTTGGCCGGTGGGAACCTCTTCAAGTTGAGCCACAGGTCCTTTTGACATGACCCTAGTTGTTTCTGTAGTTTCTTTGCTTTGACGAGGACTGGATGGTCCAGATTCATCTTCTATGTTTAAGAAAGAAATTTATAGAGACCATAATCTGGGCATTGTGGGCAAGCTAGTTGTTTTTGTTTTTTGGCCTTTTCAGTGAAAAGAACCAGAGAATGTTTATTTGTTGTTAAGATAATATGCATCCTCAGCTCATGCTGCTTTTTTCAATTCACCTTCAGGCTGCAGGGTTCTCATTTACATGATCTTTTTCATACTGAGAATCCTGCCTCTCAACAACACACTGAATTCGCTTGCTTTAGCCTGTGATACATGTATGACAATCTTAGAATTTTTTTAAATGTTTACTTATTTTTGAGAGACAGAGACAGAGCACAAGCAGGGAAGGGCCAGAGAGAGAGAGAGGGAGACACAGAGTGCAAAGCAGGCTCCAGGCTCTGAGCTGTCAACACAGAGCCCAATGTGGGGCTCGAACTCTCCAACTGCGAGATCATGACCTGAGCTCGAGTCAGATGCTTGACCAACTGAGCCACCCAGGCGCCCTTAGATATTTTAGTTCTGTTTAGAATTGTCTTTGGTGTGAGGAATCAGATCTTTTTAATACCTTAAGGATAGTAATCCTTTGTTTATTGTGAATGTTTTCCTCACTTTGTTTGCCTTTTGCTATTCATGGGTTTTTTTGTATATATATCATTAGAAATTTTTAAATGCATCATGTTTATTGATCTGTTTGTTTCACTGTTTTCATGGTTAGAAAGTCACGGCTTATCCTGGTTAAATGTTTACCTCTCTGTCCTTTCTTCTAGTTTGTATAAGGCTTCATTTTTTTTTTCATCTTTATTGTTCATTCCCTCTTAGGAATACATGTTTGCCGCAGAATTATAAAAGCTTAGGGAAAGCGGGGAGGGCTTCACTTACGTGTGTACTTAACTTTTTAAAATCTATAATTTGTTGTGATATATGGATCAAGGAGAAAATCTGACTTCAAGGTCTTCCAAATAACTAGATAAGCCAGCATGACCGGATTTTCTCCTGTATTGTAGAGTTTGGTTCACGAGCATCACTTTTTCGAAATCTGTACCAATGCCAGTTTGTTTAAATTTGTGTGGTTATGGGAGCGCCTGGGTAGCTCAGCCGGTTGAGCATCTGACTTCGGCTCAGGTCATGATCTCACGGTTTGTGGGTTCGAGCCCTGCGTAGAGCTGTGTGCTGACAGCTCAGAGGCTGGAGCCTGTTTTGGATTCTGTGTCTCCCTCTCTCTACCCCTCCCCTGCTCACATTCTGTCTCTCTCTCTCAAAAATAAGTAAATGTAAAAAAAACTTTAAAAAAAAAAGGAAAAAAATTTGTGTGGTTATGTAGTACTCCTTACCAGCTCGTCACTTTCTGGTTACATTTCCTTTTCAAGAATGGCGTAGCTGTTCTTGTATATTTATTGTCTAAACATATGTGGGAATTATTTTGTGACTTTATTTATTTGTTGAATTTTTATTTATTGTGTGTATGTGTCTGAGAGAGAGAGAGAAGATGGGGGAGGTGCGGAGAGAGAGAAGAGAGAGAGAATCCCAAGCAGGCTCTGCGTCATCAGCACAGAGCCTGACTTGGGGCTCAGTCCCTCCAACCATGAGCTCATGACCCAAGCTGAAATCATGAGTTGGAGGCTTAACGGATTGAGCCCCCCCCCCCACACACACACCGGAGGCTTGATTGGAATGGCTTTAAATGGAGTTGGGACTTTCTCCAGTGGGAGCCAGCGCTGAGCGGAGGCAAGTGTCACAGGAAGCGTGGTAGGTTGTGGTCTGTGTTTCCCGTGGTTCCTCTGACCTGATGGCCACAGGGGGGAGGGGGAAGTGGGGGCGGGCAGCCAGTGGGGCGTGGTGGAATGGTGTGGAAGCAAGGCCAAGGATGGTAAGGCAGATGGCGTCTCACACTTGCATAGGGAGAGTGGAGCAGCCGCGAGGCTGGGACGACTCTTTAGTCTCCTGTTTGTCCCCCCAGGTAGACGGTGGAGCTTTTCCCTGTCTCGGGATTACGATTCTGTGACTTGAAAAGCAAATGCACTCCATGCTCTGTGCACGAGCTGGTGTCTTACCCCAGTGGCGAGGGGCTGCTCTTTTCTGTAGGAGGCACCAAGAGCCAGATGGCTGAGTGGCTTGCCCTGGTCACGCAGGGTGGGCGTATGCGGTGGCCCTCGGATTCGCACCCTGTTGTGTCTGCCAGAGTGGGGGCTGACCCTCCCATGGTCACTCAGCGCCAGCACCTCCTGTCCCTGAAGAGACCGGGCAGAAGAGGTCTAGTGCCGGGCCTGACGTCTCCTTTGTCACCTTGCATTGCTGGGCTTGGTAAAGCCTTGCTCGGTGTCTGGAGCAAGTTCCCGAGTTGGAGAACTGTGTCCCCCAGCAAGGTCTGTGGGAGTCCTTCCCACCCCGCCCCCCGACTTTATTTGGAAGCAGCGTCATTGCCGAGGTCGTTAAGATGAGGTCATTCTGGAGCAGAGTGGGTCCTCATGTCGTGTGACTGGCGTCCTTATGAGAAGGAGGATACATGAAGACAGACCTCCAGGGAGCATGCCCTGTGACCGCAGTGACAACAGAAGCAGAACCTGAGGTGTCACGGCTGTAAGCCACAGAGCCCGGATTGCTGGCCATCCCCCAAAGCAAGGTCAGAATGTTCTGGAGTCCCGGCGGGGAGCGCGGCCCTGCCGACGCCCCGATTTCAGGCTTCTGGCCTCCGCAAGCAGGCGGGAACAGATTTCTGTTGCTTAAAGCCACCAGTTTGGGGAACTTTGTTAGTGTGTGGCCGCCCCTGGGACCTCCTGGATGTTCCTGTGAAGTTGTGTGAAGCGCAGACCTTCACCCCCTCTGGTAGGAATCCCTTTGCTCACAGACTCCAAGGCCTGTCATCTCCAGGGGCCTGTGGTGATCGAATGAACTGGAAAGAAGGAAGGAAAGACCCCCGTGCTGAGCCCCTGGCTGGGAGCCAGGCTCCTAAATCCTTAACAGGTTTGCTCACCTAAGCCTCCCATTTTTGCAATAAAGGGTATTCCTCTCCCCATTTCACAGACAAGGAAGCTGAGGCCCACACACATCTATGACTGCAGGCTTCTTCTTGGCTACACCCTGCGGGACTTTGAAATTTAGAATCTGGCTTGAGTGAAGGACCATCATGAGCTTTATTATCGCGTGTCAGGGACCGCAAACATTGCCTGCATGTGTTAACCTAGTAGTTGAGGGGCCGGGGGTGGGCGGGCCGCACATTGAAAGGAAGTCCCACCAACTTCACCTGTGACCGCTTCTCAGGGCTGTGCCTTGAGGAGCCAAATGCTGTGTTTGTAATAATTACTGTGCCGCCCCGTATGGAGAGGGAAGGAAGGTTTGCAGAGACACAGGTAACTGTCTCTCTCTATTCTAAGAATGACATATCTGAACTCTCTGAAATGGTTTTGTTGTAATCTGTAACTGTCTGCCCACAATACGTAAACCCTGGCTCCTGAACGGAAGCTCCCAGAAGATGGAAGAGGATGTTTTTCTTTTCTTTTGACTGTCTCTAGTCGGCCACAGGCATGGCTTTGAGGAGTTTTGGAGAGTTCATATGGAATCGTGGGGAGAAGCAAGACAGACTGCCTGGGTTTGAATCCTTACTCTGCCACTTCTAGAGAGAGAATGGGTGGTTGTCAGCAAATCATCTGGCCTCATCGTGCCTCAGTTTTGTCATCTGTAAAACGGGAATACCATCCATCATCATCATCATCTTTGCCTTCATCTTCATCATCGCAAATTGGTTGGACAAATGGACTGGCCACACGTTACTAGACAGGGGACTAGTGCTAAGAATCCTAGTACCTCAGGGCACCTGGGTGGCTCAGTCGGTTAAGCGTCTGACTTCGCAGCAGGTCATGATCTCGTGATTTGTGGGTTTGAGCCCTGCGTCGTGCTCTGTGCTGACAGCTTGGAGCCTGGATCCTGCTTCAGATTCTGTGTCTCCCCCTCTCTCTTCCCCTCCCCCACTTGCACTCTGTTTCTTTCTCTCAAATATAAATAAACATTTAAAAAATAGAATCCTAGGGGCGCCTGGGTGGCTCAGTCGGTTAAGCCTCCGACTTCGGCTCAGGTCAGTCTCACGTTTGTGGGTTCAAGTCCCGCGTCAGGCTCTGTGCTGACAGCTAGCTCAGAGCCTGGCGCCTGCTTCCGGTTCTGTGTCTCCTTCTCTCTCTGCCCCTCCCCCTCTCATGCTCTGTCTCTCTCTGTATCAAAAAAAAAAAAATAGAATCCTAGTATCTCTGGGCTGGCTGGCTGGCTTAGTCAATAGAGCATGTGACTTTTAATCTCAGGCCTATGAGTTCAATCCCTATGTTGGGTGTGGAGCCTACTTAAAAAGAGAAAGGAAAGTCTAGTATCGCTTCTTTAAAAGGAAAGAATCTTAGTAGCTTTGTGCTCTGGGATTCTGTCAAAGTTGAAACTTAAAAAAAATTTTTTTTTAAATTTTAAGTAGGCTACTCTCCCGACGTGGGACTTGAACCCATGACCCTAAGATCAAGAGTCACATGTTCTACCAGCTGAGCCAGCCAGGCGCCCCTCCAAGTTGACACTTTTTAATTAAGGAGCAGATTCCGTGTCTCCGTGAAGCTTGGGTGCTGTTGCCGTAACAGAATTGGACAGAGTTCCAAATCCACATCCCAACCTCGCCGAGCGCTTCTGCGAGCGCCGTACACACAGGAAGTGCTAGGAAGTGAGCGGCTCAGCGAGAGAAGAGAAGTGATCCAATATGTTTGTTTCTTCAATGGCCGAAAAAAATGCAATAGGTAATCCACTCACATGGTTGGAAAATGTTGATGCATATAGGGTGTGCTGTGTATATGATTTTCCAGAAGATATATATACATATGTACACACATATATAATTCAATATGCAACTAGAAGTTTAGAAATATATGTTATATATAATAACAACTCCATATACAACCAGTTTTTAAAAATGCATATAATATACATTTGAGTGTATACAGTAGTCCCTTCCCGTCGTCTGCCATCAGGAAGCAGGTGATCCCCCGGACATGGAATCAGAGGGTCAGCAGCGGCTGTCTCACGCCTTACAATGCCTGTGTCCCACGCTTCACGTCATCACGCAGGCATTTTATCGCCTGACATCATCACGAGAAGGGTGGGTACGGTTCAAGGGGATATTTTGAGCAAGAGAAAAAAACCACAGTCACGTAACGTTTCCTACAGTGTTGTTGGAATTGTTCTTTTCTATTGGTGGGTGTCGCCAACCTCTTACTGTGCCCGATTTATAAATTAAGCTTTATTATAGGTATGTACGTACAGGAAAAAACGCAGTACATAGAGTCAGTATTTGCAGTTCAGGCATCCATGGGGGTCCTGGAACGTATTTCCCACAGGCAAGGGGAACTTCTGTGTCTCTTTTCCCCGCTTTCCTACGACCCACAGACACAGAGCACACAAACACCGTTGTGTACTTGTTTCCTCACTTAACAATACATTCTGGAGATCTTTCCCTATCACTGTAGAAGGCGCTTCCTCATTCATTTCTCTTGCTATGCAGTATTCCTCTGCACGGATGTGTCCTGGTGTGGGGGTTCCTTGTGTGGGAGGGAAGGAAACTCTTCCGACAACGAGTTGAATGTATGTATTTCTTCCCTGTGTATCGTTAGTCTCTTGATTCTGCTTATGTCGTCTTCAGATACATAGACGTTCTTCCTTTTCATAGAGTCCACTTTATCAGTGTTTTGTGGCTCCTGGGTTAGAAAGAGCCTCACTCAGGGCCCCTGGATGCCTCAGTCAGAGGAGCATAGACTCTCGATCTCGGGATTGTGAGTTCGAGCCCCACACTAGGTGTAGAGATTACTTAAATGCATAAAGACTTAAAAATAAAAACTTAGGGGCGCCTGGGTGGCTCAGTCGGTTAAGCCTCCAACTTCCGCTCAGGTCAGATCTCACGTTCGTGGGTTCGAGCCCCGCGTCAGGCTCTGTGCTGACGGCTAGCTCAGAGCCTGGAGCCTGTTTCCGGTTCTGTGTCTCCTTCTCTCTCTGTGCCTCCCCCTCCCATGCTCTGTCTCTCTCTCTATCAAAAATAAATAAAACATTAAAAAAATAAAAAATAATAAAAACTTAAAAAGAAAGAGCCTTGTCATTCCAAGTTTCTAAAATAATTTTCCCTTGGTTTCTCTTAGACCATTTTATGGTCTCATGTTTACCTTTCAGTCTTTCATCTATTTGGATGAAAGTGTAAAAGCATGAGATGTGAATCCAACTTTTTAAAATATGGGTATTTAGTTCCAACTGTTGTATCCATCCTTCCCACGTTGTTTTGAGAAGTCACGTGTCTCATAAATTCTTGTATGTAGTTTTATCTGTTTTTTTCCAACTTTTTATTATGTCCCATTGATCTTTCGTGTGTCAGTGCTGCTTAATTACCAAGACTTCTTTATAGTTTGTTTTAATATGTGATGGGGCTGTTCCTACCTTGTTAGTCTTCTTTTAAAAATCTCCTTGTTTGGTCTTACATGTTTAGCTTCCCATACGGGCTTGGGAACAAGTTTGTCTAGTTCAAAGAAACTTCCTGTTGGCATTTGTGTGTGTGTGTGAATTGTGTTGACTTTCAAGAATAATATAGGAAGAATTGACACCTTTATGACGTTGAGTTTTCCTGTCCAGCAACATGCCTTGCTTCTCCACTGGTTCTGACCCTTTTTTGCATCTCTTAGAAGACCTAATGGTTTTCTTCACGCAGATATTATAAATTTCTTAAATTTATTCCTGGGTATCTGCTATCTTAGAATAGGGTAGGATAGAATGCAATGTACTAGAAATAGGATTTTTCTTCCATTATATCTTATAACTTGGTTATTGTTTTTAAATAGGAAAGCTACTGATTTCTATTTTCATTTTTTATTTTGCCGTGTTACTGAATTCGTTCATTGTTTATGATTGTCTTGAAATTCCTAGGAAAGCAATTACACCAGAGACCAAAGTGTTTTGGTGTAAAATTCAGGTGGTGAAGGAAAATGGGATAAGAATGTTACCGATTAACAAGAAAAATGGGGAACGAAGTGATCTTACGTTTTTCCTTTGGGGGATTATTCTTGAAAATACCCGTTCTTAAAATGTCAGTAGTTGTTCAATAGATTTAAAGTTTCCCCTTTCTCCCTTTCTGACAACAAAAAAATTGCTTTCAAAGCAAAGTTATATAAGTTGAAAACAGAGTTCTGCCAGGATTTGGTTTTAATAAAATAAGAGATCTATAATTCCTTATGTTATTTGTGCTCAGAATTAGTTTTGATTTTAGAAATAGTGTGTTCTCAAAAACAATTTGGTAGAAAAAGTACCTAACTTAGAGCAAGGACCCAGCTCAAGGTAATGGGAAGGGTCCTAAACCAAGTTCAAAGACAAGTTCAAGTCCTGTCTCCGTCACCGATTCATTGTGATGTTGCCCCTGCCCTGGGCCTCAGGGTCCTCATCTATAAAATAGGACAATGAGGGGCACCCGGGTGGCTCAGTCGGTTAAGCATCCAGCTTCGGCTCAGGTCATGACCTCATGGTTTGTGGGTTTGAGCCCCATGTCAGCTGTGCTGACAGCTCAGAGCCTGGAGCCTGCTTCAGATTCTGTGTGTCCCCCTCTCTCTGACCTTCCCCTGCTTGAACTGTCTCTCTCTGTCTCTCAGAAATACATTAAAAAAATTAAAACAAAAAATAAAATAGGTCGATGATAACTAACTAACAGGGTTTTGTGAGGAATCAAACACGATGTATATTGAGATCACCTAGCACATTGCCTAACAACCTGGCTTAGAATCAACATGAGATAGCTATTATTAATGGATCTATTCATTTAAGCCATTCTTGATGTGTTATGATACTGATTAGGTTGCTGTAACGTAGCCCCCTAAATACTCTAGATAAACAAGACAGAAAAGTGTTTTCCTCTTGTGTACTAGTTCGAGCACTGGTTCCTAATGTTCTGTGGCTCTATCATTGTCAACACACAGTGTCATCTCAGGGTCCGCAATGTCTAGTCCAGGTCTCACCATAGCATTTTCACTCAGCCCATGGGAAGCAAAAAAAAAAAGGGAAGGGGTGGGGGGGGGGATAGATGCACCTTGTCCTTAAGATCATGCCCAGGAAGCTGCTCACATCACTTCTACCCGTGTGCCTTTGGCCATAAACTAGTTCTGTGGCCATAGCCAACTGCAAAGGAACCTGGGAAATGTAGTGTTTATGGCCCTCTAAAGTTTTTCTTCACGTAGAAGAAGGGGAAAATGAACACTGGGGCCACTAGCAGTAGGAACCATACATATTATATGAAATTGACACTTGCCATGTACCCCGGATGGACACGTACCTGGGCCTGCTTGTGACCCACTTCGGTGGTGAGGTGGGAAGCATGGGAGGGCTCAGAATCTGATATTGTACCTTATTTCACTGTAGGGCCATGAGGGTGTATAAAATTGACATACCCAGATCAGCATTGCTCATTCTCTGGCACTTGCTGGTGAGTGGATCTTACTGTAAGGTGATGAGGTATAACCTGAACTTTGGTATCTTGGTATTTGCTGAAGTGAGGTGGACACTCTTGGGAAACATCAAACCTTGAAATTTTTGCCTACCTTCTCAGTGCCTGGACAGTGCCAGCCATACAGTATGTGCCCATAAATGTTGGTTGATGACCTGTATGCTGATTCCAGCGAAGGGATCGTTGGGACACAATCAACAAAGTTCCGTTCACATCCTTGCCAAACAGCGCTGGATGCGATTGCGTGCCAATGTTTTTGTCCCAGGATGTGGAGGAGGATGCTTTATGTATAAATCTTCTTAGCAACTTATTAAGACCAGACAACAAAAGCCTCCCTGTCTCTAGGCCACTTCTCTAATTAGGAAAAATAGTAAGTAAAAAGATGGGGGGGGGAGCGCTGGGGGGGTGCGGCATCTTTCCAGTTTGAAAGCTGTGTTTAGGGCAGGACAGTTGTGCCTTTAATTATCCTGTCTGAGTTGACTTTAATGAGCATTATTTTTAATGCCTTCATTTCAAGGGGGAAAAAAAAGAGTGCTTTTAGCATTCAAGCATGGAAAACAGTTTTATTCACTAAGCTTGAAAGAAAGAGTTTTTGCTGTAGGGTCTATAGCAACTCTGAGCCAGAAACCTCCTATGAGAGAGAGCGTTGGCCAGAAGACACACGGGCAGCCGCTATCAGGGAATCACTGTGTGTCCTGAGAGCCTGCCACGTCCCCATCTAGTTTATTATTGACACGCCGTGCAAACTGTCCCGTCCCAGGTTGAGGTGCCACCATCAGTTCATTGCCCCAGCTAGAAACCTGGGTCAGCCCCTGAACCTTGTCCGCCCCACATTCCAAGGTCCTCACCAGGAGAACCAACGTCTTCCCCTGCCCCGCTTTAGACCCCTGTCCCCCGTCTGTCATGTTCTCC
>PJEM01002021.1:110175-165792 GCA_004023845.1 Helogale parvula
AACCTCTTCTTTTTCTCTTCCATGTATAATTCTTTGGGAGAATAAGTGTAATATAACAACATTTGGACGACAGAAAAAAGGAAGAAATAATCCTGTATACTTTTACATCCCAACAGCCATCATAATTTTCACACGTCTTTGTAGTATTTTCAGTCTCTTTTTTTTTTGGCAGGGGGGAGAGAGAGAAAGAGAGCACAAGCAGGGGAGAAGGGCAGACAGAGAGAGAGAGAATCTTTCTTTTTCTGTTTTATTTATTTATTTATTTTTAAAAATTTTTTATTTTTTTAATAGTTTATTGTCAAATTGGTTTCCATATAACACCCAGTGCTTCTCCCCAGGGACACAGATCAAGGGAGACTACTGAATACTGAAAACGAACCATGGACTGAAGGGGGAGGGGGAGGGAGGGGGGTGATGGTCATGGTGGGGGGCACATGTGGGGAGAGAGAGAGAATCTTAAGAAGGCTCCATGCTCAGTGTGGAGCTTGATGCAGGGCTTGATCCCACAACCCTGGGATCATGATCTGAGCCGAAATCAGAAGTTGGATGCTCAACCAACTGAGCCACCAAGGCGCCTTGTAGTATTTTCAATCATAAGCATAATTATTCTCATAATGATAATTATAACTGATAAACAGCCTTTTGTTTTGGTTTTCTCTCATGTGTTGATGAGCCTTTGCCTAAAAATTATATCTAGTTTTTCAGTAGATGTAATCATTTTTATTTTACCACTCTCATATAGGATACTGTTTGGCTTCTAATTTTTCACTTTTGCAAAGAGCATTTGAGTGAACATTTTCATGCGCATAATTTTTTCAGCATTTTAAACTATTTCTCTGGGATGGATTCACAAGCTCAAAGGAAATGAAGTTTAACAGTCTTTAATATATTGCAAAATTGATGTTCAGAAGTTGCATACTGGTTCATTTGCAGCAAGTAATGTTTGCAAACTACTACTTTTATACTTACGGTAACTGTGACAATCATGCTTGTTTCTAAATTTTTTCCTGTTTTGTAAAAGTGAAAAGATAACATGGGAAAATTTTTTAAATTCTTACTGGAAAAAGTAATACATTCTTGTATAAAACTTAGAGAAGCCAAAAGAAAGTAAGGTTACTATAATCTTGCCCTTATACTGTAAACACTGGTAATATTTTGGTATGTATCCTGCCTGAAGTTTTAAAAATATGTGTATATAGGGGCGCCTGGGTGGCTCAGTCAGTTGAACATCTGACTTTGGCTCAGGTCATAATCTTGTGGTTCTTGAGTTCGAGCCCCGTGTCGGGCTCTGTGCTGACAGCTCAGAGCCTGGAGCCTACTTCAGATTCTGTGTCTCCCTTTCTCTCTGCCCCTCCCCTGCTTGCATTCTCTCTCTCTTAAAAATAAATAAACATAAAAAATGTGTGTATATAATTTCCTTTTTTTCTTTCCTTCTTTTTTTCCTTTTTCTCTTTGTTTTCTTTTTAAAAATGGAAAAAAATTATTTTTCACGTAACAGTTTTATGCTATGTGAACATCTTTTTAGGACATTACATACTTTCTCATAAAATTCCCCAGTTTTGGAAAGTTGGATTCTTTTCGGTTTTCTTCTATCTTAAATAATATTGGATGACCATATTTGTAACTACCTCTTTGCAATGTTAAGACTCCCTGACCTGGGTCTTCTGCACTGGATGCATAATGTTAAAAAAAAAAAAAAAGATACATATTGGGGGTGCCTGGGTGGTTCAGTCAGTTGAGCATCCAGCTCTTGATTTCAGCTTGGGTCCTGGTCCCAGGGATGCAGGATCGAGCCCCACATCAGGCTCTGCACTGAGTCTGCTATATTTTTTCTCTTTTCTCCTTCCCACTTATGTTCTCTCTCTCTGTCTCAAAAAAAGAAAGATATATTGGGAAATTTTCAGGCAAAAAACTCTCTTATTACGATCTCATATAGTAATTTTTTAAAAATATTTTTTAGTGTTTCTTCGTTTTTTAGAGTGACAGTATGAGTGGGGGAGGGGCAGAGAGCGAGGGAGACACAGAATCTGAAGCAGGCTCCAGGCTCTGAGCTGTCAGCACAGAGTCGGATGTGGGGCTTGAACCCACGCACCATGAGATCATGACCTGAGCCGAAGTCAACTGGCCCCCCATGTGCCCCTCATTTAGTAATTCTTAACTTGTTTGGGTTCATGTAATTAAAGAAATGAAATGTGTTTTCATGTGCTTATTGGACTGTTGTACTTCTTTGTGAATTGTTCTTACCTTTTTTCTCTTTTCTAGTAGATATTTAAAGTCTTTACCATATTATGAAATCTTTCTCAATTTTATTTGTTCTGGTTCTGTGTTTTCCTTTTAATTTTTTGATTCTTAATCTTCTCCTTCATGGCACCTGTCTTTGGGGTCATACCGTGGTGAGATTTTTCACACTCTGAGCATCACAAATATTTTCTTTTTGTAAAGGTTTAATGGTCTACATGTAAATCTTTAGACTCCCTGTCCTTCATCTTGTCAGTGCTAAGTGTAGGTTTTAATCCACTTTTTTTCCTCCAAATAGGTAATGGATTATTCAAAATGGTGATGTCATAGAGCTAGCTGGCTGCCGATTTTAGATGACAACTATTTCAAGTCAATGTATGATTTTTGTACAATTTCCATCACAGTCAAGGGGCACCTCGGTGGCTCAGTTGGTTGAGTGTCTGACTCTTGATTTTGGCTCAGGTCATGATCCCAAGGTGGTGGGACTGAGCCCCACACCAGGCTTTGTGATGAGTGTGGAGCCTGCTTAAGATTCTCTCTCTCTCTCCCTTTTCCCCTCCTCCCAACTCGTGCACTCGCTCTCTCTGTCTCGCTCTCACTCTCTCTCTCTCACACTAAAAAATAAAAAATAAATTCTGACAAGCTGTTTTGGGAATTCAACCAAATGACCCTAAATTTCATGTAAGGCAAGCCACATTTAAGAACAACCAAGAACATTTTAGAAAGATAAAGTTCAAAGGAGATGGACTTGGGCTATCGGATATTAGAATATAAAGTCATGGTCATGAAAACGAAAAACACATGTTACCAGTATGAGACTGTCAAATCAGTGAAACAACAGAAATCTCGGAAACAGGCCCAAGCATATAAAGTGATTTAGTGCAGCGTTTTGTTAGAGCGAACGAGTTCATGCCAGCGGAAGAGGGAAGGATTGCGCAATGAACGTGTTTGGCTATTAATGTTTGAGTCATGTGAACAGGCTTTGTGATACTGAGCCAATCTTACAATTCTAGAACAAATATTACTTGGACATTACGCATTGTTCTTTTAAGTCTGTGTTATCATTGGATTTGCTAATGTTTTATTTCAGATGTTAGGTACCTGCCTTCCTAAGTTTGGGAATCAGACCTGAATTGGTGATGATGTGCCTACACATCCCCCACCTTCCCCCACTTATCTTTCCAAAATCCAGAATCATCTTCCCACCTCCCAGCATCTCACCGATCCAATTGTTCTCTCACTTTCTGCTCTGCTCTCCCACAGCTGTCCGCCTCCGCTGCGGCTTCTGCCCCACATACCGTCCTCGTAACGGCTAAGGTGATTTTTTTTTTTCAAAGAATGTCTGCTGATTAACTTTTGCAGTTAAAAAAAAAAAAGTGTGGCTTGATTAGTTGAGTTTTTTTGTTTGCATTTTTTTCTATTACCGAGGTAAAATACACATCGCGTAAAATGTACCATTGTAACTGCTGTAAAGCATGGGATTGGGTGGGATTGAGTACATTCTCAATAGTCTGCAGCCATCACCATCATCTAGCTCCAGAACTTTTTTATTACCCCAAACAGGAACCCCATGCCTATTAGGCAGCCACTGCCCATTCTCCACCACCTTCCGCCACTGGCAACCACTAATCCCCTTTCTGTTCCAATGCATTTGCCAGAATTGGATATTTCATACAAATAAAATCACACACTATATGGCCTTTTGTGTCTCGCTTATTTTATTTAGCATGCGTTTGCAAGGTTCGTTTCTGTCGTAGCATTCTCAAAACTGCATTCCTTCTGCGGCCAAACAATATTCCATTGTATGACTCTACCACAGTCTGTTTATCCATTCATCCTTCGATGGACATTTGGGTTAATTCTACTTTTTGGCTGTTATGAATAGAGCTGCTCTGAGCGTGCGTGTGTGTGTGTGTGTGTGATTATTTGTTTGAATATCTGTTTTCAATGGCGGACCTGTTTCCAGTGGACGCATGGAGTTGCTGAATCATACAATAATTCCATGTTTACCTTACTGAGGAACTGCCAAGCTGTTTTCCAAAGCGACCGAACCATTTTACATTCCCACCAGCACTGGTGAGAGTTCCAATTTATTCTACATTTTTGCCAACACTTCCAAGAAAACAGCCAAATTTGGCTCTTAAATTTACGTCTTTCAACCATTTTGAGTTCATTTTTGCATGTGGTCTGAGGTAAGAGTTTGCACGTGGGTATCCAGTTCTCCCACTACCATTTGCTGAAGAGACTACTTTTTCTCCATTGACTAGTCTTGCCACCCTTGTTGAAAATGAATTAGCCGTAGATGTATGTGTTTGTTTATGGACTTTCAGTTCTATTCCATTGATTTGTGTGACTGTCCTTATGGCAGTTCCACACTGCCTGATTATTATAGCTTTGTAGTAAATTTTTAATTTGGGCAATACGAGTCCTCCAAGTTTATTATTCATTTCTCAAGACTTTTTGAGCTTCCTCAGGTCTTTCGCAATCTCATATGAATTTTGGGACTATAGTTTCCTTTGGCGAAAAATCCATAGATCACTTTGCGGAATATTGTTAACAATACTGAGTTCTCCAATCCATGAACATGGGATGTCTTTTTCATTTGTTTAGATCTTCTTGATATCTTTTAACAGTATTTTATAGTTTTCAGTGTATGAGACTTGCATTTCTTTGGCTAAATTTATTCCTAAGTACCTTATTCTTCTTGATGCTATTGTAAGTGGGATTTTTTCTTAATTTCCTCTTTGGACTCTTCATTGTTAGTGTATAGAAATGCAACTGATTTTCTATGTTGATCTTGTATCATGCAACTTTGCTAAATTTATCGCCCTAACAGCTTTTTTTTTTTTAGTGTGTGAGTCTGGGAGGAATTTCTATATATAAGACCATGTCATCTATGAATAGAAATAATTTTACCTCTTGTTTTCTAGTTTTGATGTTTCTATTTCTTTTTCTTGCCTAATTATTCTGGTTAGAACTGCCAGTGCTATGTTGAATAGAAGTGGCAAAGCAGACATTCTTGTCTTGTTGCTGATCTTTGGTGGAAAGCTTTCTGGCTTTCACCATTGAGAATGATGACAGCCATGGGTCTATCCTGTTAAAGAAGTTCCCTTCTATTCCTAGTTTATTATGTGTTTTATCATGAAAAGGTGTTTGATTTTGTCAAGTTCTTTTTCTTCATCAATTGAGATGATCAGTGGGGTCTTTCCCCCTTCATTCTATTACATGGTGTGTTATATTGATTGACTTTTATGTATGTTGAACCAACCTTCCATTCCTGGTACAAATCCAGTTCGGCTGTGATGTTCAATCCTTTTCATGTCCCACTGGATTCAGATTGCGAGTGTTTTGTAGAGGACTTTTGCATCTACGTCAGGGGCAGCTTATCACCTTCTTGTGATGTTTCTGTCTGGCTCTGGTATCAGAATACTGCTGGTCTCATAGGACAAAGTAAGTGTTCCCTCCTCTTCTATATTTTGGAAGAGTTTGATATGTGATGTTACATAGTGATTTTTTAAAAGCACAATTAGATCAGCATGCTCTTGAGTTTAAAACCCTGTCCTGATTTTTTATGAGAATTCCTAACTTGCCCACTAGACCCTGAATGTACTTGCTTCTCATTTTGTGCTCTGCTCCAGCCACACTGGCCGACAGAATTTTTCATATTACTTATTCTCAACTAGAAACAAACCTGAAATTCTTTCACTGCACATAAGCTGGGAAGCTCTCCTCTGACACATGAAGGCATTTACAGCCCCAGGACCTTTGCACATTCTCTTCCTGTTACCTGCCAGATCTCTTCTTGTTCTGTTTTACATGGCTAACTGTGACTCATCTTTCTGGAAGCCTGGCTTAAATCACCAACCTACATATAGTAATTTAAGTTTCTTTTGGTTATTCTCTTTCACAATACTTCAAACTTTCTTTATAGCAGTAACCTCTATTGTAACTAATTATTGCTGGTGCTGGGGTCTTGGGAGAGGGGTATTGTAACTAATTATTCATGGGAGTTTTAGCTTATTCCTGTCCTCCTTTAGACTTTGGGTGCCATGATGGTAAGTGTCTGTCTTTAGTTTGCTACTAAAAGCTCAGGGCCTGGCCAAGTGTCTTTGACATGGTAGATGCTTAATAAATATCTACCCAAAATACGAAAAGTGACAATAGCTTCTTACAAAAAAGAACTGGGAAGCTTTCTAAATTTCCTAAGATGTGAAAAAGTTTATGGTAATTAAAAATTGTTCTTTCAATGGCTCAAGCAACATGTTTAAAACACCAATTGAACCCAGGACTAGTCAATTCTAGTAATTGTTTTTCTTTACAAAAAAATTTTTAATGTTTATTTATTCTTGAGAGAGAGAGAGACAGGGTGTGAGCAGGCAGGCAGCAGAGAGAGAGGGAGACACAGAATCTGAAGCAAATTCCAAGCTCTGAGCTGATCCGAAGCAAGTTCCAAGCTCTGAGCTGTCAGCCCAGAGCCCGATGTGGGGCTCAAACCCACAAACCGTGAGATCATGACCTGAGCCGAGTCAGACACTCAGCTAACTGAGCCACCCAGGCACCCCAGTAATTCTGTTTTTTTTTTTTCAAAGAAGTGTTTGAGTTTCATGTAATATTCTCCTATGGCGTTTTCTAGTTTTTAGACCTGTAATCTGTGTTGCTAAGTATAATGATTTTGCTGTATTTATTCTTGATGAGGCTTTCCAAAAATATATGTGTTCTATTTTCCCTGCAATTGAAACTTTTATTTCTTTTGGATCTAAGCATTTAAAAAATAGTCTTTAAAATTTTTTCTGAGTTATTTTTACTTTAAACTTTTATTATTTACTTCTGGTGATATAGCCTAATGGTCAGCGTATATACCTTCTGATTTGGAAATGACAATATATTGTGACTTAAAAATATGGTCATCTGGGGCTCCTGGGTGGCTCAGTCAGTTAAGTGTCCAACTTTAGCTCAGGTCATGATCTCACGGTTTGTGAGTTTGAGCCCCATATCAGGATCTGCACTGACAATTTAGAGCCTGGAGCCTCCTTCGGAGTCTGTGTCTCCCCATATCTCTCTGCCCCTCCCCCACTTGTGCTCTGTCTCTCTGTCTCTCAAAAGTAAATAAACATTAGGGGCGCCTTGGAGGCTCAGTCTGTTGAGCGTCCAACTACAGCTCAAGTCATGATGTCACGGTTTGTGGGTTCGAGGCCCGCATCGAACTCTGTGCTGACAGCTCAGAGTCTGGAACCTGCTTCAGATTCTGTATCTCCTTCTCTCTCTGACCCTCCCCTGCTCGCTCTGTCTCTCAAAAATAAATTTTTAAAAACATTAAAAAAATAAAAACTAAATAAATAAACATTAATTTTTTTAAAAAATATGGTCACCTATGAAACTGTATTATATAAAGAAAGATATAAAGAAAATATCAATGAATTCCCCAAAATACCAAGTTAGGTCTCTTTTTATTAATTTTATCTGCTACTCTGCTACTTTTGAGTTTAAGACTCAGGGCAGACAACTGAGAGTTCCTTTCACGGTTATTTTCCTCGGTTCTCTCCTGAAATTTCCACTTTGAGTGTGTGTGGGTGTGTGTATTAGGTCCCCCGTCTCACCCCGCCGTGTCTTTTATTTTTGAAATGACAGACAAGGAGGTGAGATGGTGTAGTTTAATGACACAACATAAGGCAAATTATCTAACCTTTACTGCTTCAATTTCCCCATCTGTAAAATGGGGATAACATGGCACCTACCTCACGTGAAAGTCAAAGAACAGAAATCCAACGGAGTACATTTGAAAGATCTAATTGGCTTAATTGAATGATTCACGAATCGGGGAGCATTCCATCCGGCAAGGAAAGGGGAGCTCCCATGTACAAAGTTGAACATTGTTATAGAGGGAGGGTGGGGCGAGAAGGTTTTTTAGCCAAAGAAAAGGACTGTCCATGCGAGGTTGCTTTCCCTCAAGGGGTTGTATCATCCTGTTGACCTTGTCTACCTTCTGGGGGAACGGAGAGGGCCCCCTTGTGGCAGATTCACTGGCACTGGTCAATAAATTCCTGACTGGCCCGTTAAGACTATTTCTGGGGCGAGTTGAAACTAATTAGATTAGGCACTGATGCCATTTGGAGCCTGTGGCTTTCCTTTGCACCGGACTAAAGGCGTTAAGGTGTAGACAGCCCTTAGCACCGTCCGTGGCATAGCCTAGGTTCTCAGTAAACGTCCCCTGTGGTTTGTGTCGGGGGAGGGGACATCGCTGGGCCCGTGCTGGTGCCTCCTGCTCAGAGCAGGACCCACACCGAGCCTCTCGGCGAGCAGGGCTGTGATGAAGCTGGTGCTGTAAGTCCAAGGGGGATGCTTCGGCGGTAAGTAACAGAAAAATCTGACTCATGATGCCTCAAACAGATAGAAGTGTGGTTTTTTTTGCACATGAACAGACCTCTAAGAGAGTTGATTCAGTTGCTTGACAATGCCACCAGGGTCCCAGGCTCGCTCTGCCCCACCATCTTTAGTGTGTGAGCTCTGGATTTCTGTGGCCTCAAGATAAGCACTCCACCTCCAGCCATTAGGTCTTTGTACCAGAAAGGAAGAAATAAAACTGTCCATATTCGGGGCTCCTGGGTGTCTTAGGCAGTTAAGCGTCTGAACTTAATAAAGACATCAAAATAATTAAAATAAAGACATTAAAAAAATTTTTAAACTATCCATATTCATAAGTGATATGATTGTCTAAATAAAAAATCGAAAGGAACTATTTTTGAATTTTTAATGTTTAGTTTTGAGAGCGAGAGAGAGAAACAGAGTGTGAGCAGGGGAGGGGCAGAGAGAGAAAGAGACACAGAATCTGAAGCAGGCTCCAGGCTCAGAGCTGTCAGCACAGAGCCTGACGCAGGGCTCAAACCCACGGACAGTGAGATCATGACCTGAGCTGAACTCAGACATTTAACCGATTGAGCCACCCAGGTGTCCTCTAAAGGAACTATTTTTTAAAAAGCTCTTGGAACTAAAAAATTAGTTTAGCAAGATCACAAGATACAAGGTCAACATAAAAAAATCTGTTGTATTTCTGTACACTAGCAGCAAACAATTGGAAACTGAAATTTAACAAGTAGCTTCAATGACAGGACTCCCTCCTAAATGAGATTGTTAGGCATAAATATAGCAAAACATGCACAGGATCTATATGCTGAAAGTTACAAGATGTTGATGAAAGGAATCAAAGAAAAACTAAATAAATGGAGAGACATACGCTGTTGATGAATTGGAAGACCCACTACAGTGAGTGCAATCCCACTCAGAATCCAAGCAGGATTCTTTATAGATGTCAACAAGCTTATTCTTCTTAGACATTTTTTTTTTAGTTTATTTACTTATTTGGACAGAGGGAGACAGCATGCATGAGGGATGGGCAGAGAGCGAGAGGTAGAAAAAGAGGGAGAGGGAGAGAGAATCCCAAGCAGGCTCCACACGGCCAACGCAGAGCCCAGTCTAGGGGTTGAACTCACAAACTGTGAGATCATGACCGGAGTCAAAACCAAGAGTCAAATGCTTAACTGACTAACCCACGCAGGTGTCCCAATGAGCTGCTTCTAAAATGTAGATGGCAATGAGGAAGAATGAAATCTGGCCATTTGTAGGAAAGTGGATGGACCTTGAGGGTGTCATGCTAAGCGAAATAAGTCAGGCAGAGAAGGATAGATACCATATGTTTGCATTCATAGGTCTAATGGGAGAAACCTAACAGAGGACCATGGGGAGAAGAAGGGGGAAAGAGAGCGGGGGAGAGTGAGGGACACAGATCAAGGGAGACTACTGAATACTGAAAACGAACCATGGACTGAAGGGGGAGGGGAAGGAGGGGGTGAAGGTCATGGTGGGGGGCACTTGTAGGGAGAAGCACTGGGTGTTATATGGAAACCAATTTGACAATAAACTAGTAAAAAAATAAAATAAAATGTATATGGAAGGACAGAGGAACTAGAAATAGTGAAAACAATTTTGAAAAAGAGGAACCAAGGAATATTCACATCACACTAACCAAGACAGGGTAGTATTTGCAAATGGATAGCACATTAGACAGTGGGACAGTGTACAGAGTGCAGAGATAGACCCATGCGGAGAGAGGCAACTGATTTTTGACTAAGGTAATTCACCAAAGGAAAGGCGGTGGTTTCAACAAAGAGTGCCAGAACAATTAGATGTCCATATGCAAGACAAAACAAAACAAAAACAAAACAAAGTGGGGGTGTCGGGGCGGCACAAGATCTTGATCTCAGCTCAGGTCATGATCTTCAGTTTATGAGTTCAAGCCCCGTATCTGGCTCTGTGCTGATGGCGTGGAGCTTGCTTGAGATTCTGTCTCTACACCCTGCCCCTCCCCTGCTTGTGTTCTCTCTCTCTCTCTCTCTCTCTCTCTCTCTCTCTCTCAAAATAAATAAATAAACTTTTAAAAAAATGAAAATGAAAAAAAAGTGAACCCCAACCCAAATCTCATACCACTTCCATCTCTATTCAATCAAAATGGATCAGATATGAATGTAAAACTATAAAACTCTTAGAAGAAATTATAGTAGAAAATCTTTCCTATCCCAGATCAGGCCAAGAACTCTTAGAGAAGACACCCAAAAACCACAATCCATTTTTTAACAATTGATAAGGTAGACGTAAATGTAAAACTTTCGTTCTGGTGGGAGTATCCTAAATAGAATGAGAAGCAAAGACCAGCTGCATACTTGGAGAAAATACTTACAAATCAAATATTCAGTATATATCAAGAAATATAAAGAATTCTCAAAATTCAACACTAAGAAACAACAACCCAATAAAAAATGAGCAAAACTCACTTCATCAAAGAAGATGCACGGATGCCTAGTAAATGCACGAAAAGACCCTGAATATCATGAGTCATTAGGAAAATGCAAATTAAAAGCACAATAAGATACCACCCCGTCCCTATCACAGTGGCTAAAGAGTGTATCGACAATGCCAAGTGTAGACAAGGATGTGGGGCCTCTGGAACCTTCCTAATTTGCTGGTGAGGATGCAAAAATGGTCAGGCCACTCTGGAAAACACCGGGCAGTTTCTTACAAAGGTTAAGACACTCCCAGCAAATGAGCAAGCCGTCCCACCGCTGGGCATTTATCCCAGAGAAATGAAAACATAGGTTCACACAAAAGACCTGTGCATGAATATTCATGATAGCATTACTCGTAATCACCAAAAGCTGGGGGGGGAATGAGTGTCCGTCAGTGGGTGAATGGATAAACAATTTTTTGGAATATTACTCAGCAGCAAAAAGGGAACGAACTGTTGATGCCCACAACAACTTGGGTGAATCTGAAACGTATTGTGCGAAGGGAGAGAAACTCATTGTAAAAGGTTACGCGCTCTGCGATTCCATTTATATCACATTCTGGGAAAGGCGAAACTAGTGATGGGGAACAGATCAGTGGTTATGGGGGGTGGAACCTTCGGGGGGACGGTCTAGACTAAAAGTCGATTGCGTGAGGGAATTTGGGGCATGTTTAGGAGTTGTTCTTGATCCCATTGAGTGGTGGCGATTGTAAGAGTCTGCATGTCTTATAAACCTCATGGAACAGTACACTCAAAAAACCCCAGAGTTTTATTGTGTTTAAAATTTGCAAACTCTTTCCAGAATGTGAACCCAGCGGAGGCAAGTGGCCACAGGGCGTTTGGCCCCTGCGTGTCTGCTGCTGAATCACCTTCCAGAGCAAGGGGTTTCCGTGATGGTCTGGTGGGGAGTTCAGGCCTCTCAGGTTTCAGTTGTCTTTAAATGTGGGGTCCGTTTGCTGCCTGCAACCAAAGTGGCACATGGTACGTGTTTTCACATGGGCACCGCTTCTGGGACTCCTAATGGGTTTCAGGGAGGCGCCGTAGGTGGGTAGGGGTGCGGATGTGCGGACAGGGGCCTCAGACGGAGGCCTGCAGGCCACACATTCACAGGCCCGGCTGAGCGCAGTGGGCCCACTGCAGACTCCACCAAGACCACACAAATGCACAAGCTGCTTTGAATCTTTTGGGGCCCTGAAATTCCTGGCATCTAAAAGGAAACAGAGAAGGCAGCCTGGGGTGCTGGAAATATCTCTGGCCTGGAGACAGGGGCAAGTTTGGGGTGATGGTGGGTCTCCTTTGCTTGTCAAATAGGAAACAGGGGCAGAATAGACCAGGGCTTCTCAAACTGGGGTGTGCTGGGTTGTAGGGGTGAGAGGGGGTGGGGAGGGGGGTGGGGAGGGGGAGTCCACGGGGAGTCAGGCATAGGTTCCTCATACCGAGCAACAGCCAGAACTGTTTGATTCTTTTATAGACGGGGCCTCTGCGAGAAGCCTTCTGCTTTAAACAAGGTTGAATCACCATGGGGCCAGATGATCTGGAAGGTTCTGGGGCGCCTTGTGATTTCCTGAGTCAGCTAGAAGCAAGCTCTAACTCCCCCCTCCCCCGGCTATGGACCGTGACCCCAACTCTCCGAAGGGGAGATGTACAGGCCCATAATTCTGGGTTCATCAAGGCTTCACTCTAGAAAATTGCTTCTGACGTGCCTAGGGGTAGAAAGTTCCCCCAAAGAAGCTCCAAATAATTTACATGACAACATTTTTAAATCGTGTGGAGAGGAAGGTAATCTTTTCTAAAAAAAAGCCCCATCTAAATTTGCAAACTTGTTTGTACAGACACGTCGAAGGCAATTTCCTTCATGGAATTACCAGCTCGTAGGACCTTGCATTATACTTTTCATGCTTGAGATCTGCCTCTTCCTCTTTCTTGACCACATGTACCACTACCACCGCCACCACTCCTGGGGGTCCTAAGATGGGGAGAGACCAAGTTCAGACTCTTTTACCCTGGGGAATGTTGGCCAAGGATTAGAGGAGAAAGCAAGGGAGCAAGGGCCAGGCTGGGGAGACGGATGAGGCCACTAGACTTGGCATCAGTGGAATGTTCTAGAAGGCCAGGCCATCAGATGGGGGCTCCGGTGGAAAGACAAGGCCCTAACCAAACAGATGGGTGTTCATTCAGAGCAGAGAAACTGAGGCATGGCTGACCAGGGGTCCTCAGCTCAGTCACATGGAGGCTGTGAAGTACAGCTTTCTGTTGGTTCGCCCCAATCCTTCTGTTACAGCGGACTCGGGGCCCCTGACAGACCTCCGATGGGGTCGCTTTGTCACTGTCATCGTGTTGCGCTGGGTGGGCTCCATGATCTGGACCGAAGGTGCAGTGTCCTGCCAACAGATGAGCAGTGTTTGTGGTAGAGCCGAAGGCTGAACCTGCCAGCCCCGTGGCATGGGTTAGAGGCACCTTGGCTTTCTTGCTTGTTGTAAAAGCATTTCGAATCCCTGTTTCTCTAAGCATCAGGAGTTGGGGCGCCTGGGTGGCTCAGTCCGTTAAGTGTCCGACTTCAGCTCAGGTCATGATCTCACAGTTCATGCATTCGAGCCCCGCGTCAGGCTCTCTGCTGACCGCTTGCTCAGAGCCTGTCTTCAGATCCTGTGACTCCTCCTCTCTCTGCGACTCCCTTGCTCATGCTGTCTCTCAAAAATAAATAAAAACATTAAAAAATTTTTTAAACATCAGGAGTTAAGTGGGATCTTCTGTGCCTGATCCATTAAGACCAGGAGAAAGCATGTTTAAACCCCTCTGCAGCCCTGTTGCTGTCCCCGCGATCTGGGGGCAGGGCCAGTCTTTGTAGGTGATCACTGTGTACCCCACACTGAAAGGGGTGTCCCTTTGGCTTAACACTCTTACATTTGTGACAGCGCCCGGACCCCACCAGTGATGTAGCCAGTCTTGTCTGGAGATTTAGATTTAAATGACAGTTAACACATTACAATTGTTATGTCTCAAAAATGTATTTGACATTTGTATTTAGTCTTATAGCTCAAGATTTATAGCAATCATTTGCTGCCAGTGCAACTGTAGGAGAATGTCAGCCAACAACTTTAAAAAATTTTTTTCTGTTTTTTATTTATTTTTGAGAGACAGCATGAGCAGGGGAGGGTCAGAGAGAGAGGGAGACATAGAATCCGAAAAAGGCTCCAGGCTCTGAGCTGTCAGCACAGAGCCTGACGCGGGGCTGGAACTCACGGACCGTGAGATCATGCCCTGAGCCGAAGCCGGACCAACCGACTGAGCCACCCAGGTGCCCCCAACTTTTTAAAATACCATGTGTGGGGGGGGGCACCTGGGTGGCTCAGTCGGTTGAGTGTCCAACTTCGGCTCAGGTCATGATCTCACAGTTCATGGGTTCGAGCCCCCCGTCAGGCTCTGTGCCGACAGCTCGGAGCCTGGAGCCTGCTTCAGATTCTGTGTCTCCCTCTCTCTCTCTGCCCCTCCTCTGCTCATGCTCTTTCTCTCTCTCAAAAATAAATAAACATTAAGAAAATTACTCTCTCTAAACAGAATATTCTAATTGCTCTATGAAGTCAAATGATGACTGTATTAGAAAAAACAAATGTGCACGTTGTAGGAGAGAAAAATGGAAGACACCGAGTGAAGTCGCAGGGGTGGAGGGTTCACATACGCACACACCAGAGGCTTTCACTGAGCAGGTACTTACTGGGTGGGCTCTGGGCACCAGCTCCAGGCTGACCGCGAGGACAAAGGCAGAAACACAGCACCACCGCTGGGGGCCACCTCTGCCCTCTAGAAACTCCTTTTTTTTTCCTTAAGTATTTTTTTAAGCTTATTTATTTATATTGGGAGAGACAGAGATGGTGTGAGTGGAGGAGGGGCTAAGAGAGAGATAGAGAGAGAGAGAGAGAGAGAGAGAGAGAAACCCACACAGGCTTCACACGATCAGCACAGAGCCGGATGTGGGGCTTGAACTTATAAACTTGAGATCATGACCTGAGCCAAAACTGTGAGTCAGACACTTAACTGACTGAACCACCCAGGCACTCCTGTTTTCACTTTGTTGTTGCTAATGTTTATTTATTTTTGAGAGAGAGAGAGAGAGAGCAAGTGTGCAAGCTGGGATTGGGGGAGGGACAGAGAGGGAGACACAGAATCAGAAGCAGGCTCTAGGCTCCGAGCTGTCAGCACAGAGCCCAATGCGGGGCTCAAACTCGTGAACTGCGAGATCATAACCTGAGCCGAAGGCAGATGCTCAGTCGACTGAGCTACCCAGGCTCCCCTTTATGTCACTTTTTGTAAAATTTATTTTTGAGAGACAGAGAGAGACAGCATGAGCAGGGAAGGGTCAGAGAGAGAGGGAGACATAGAATCCAAAGCAGGCTCCAGGCTCTGAGCTAGCTGTCAGCACAGAGCCCGACGTGGGGCTTGAACCCATGAACCGTGAGATCATGACCTGAGCCGAAGCCGACGCTTAACTGACTGAGCCACCCAGGCACCCCTAATTCACTTTTAAAAAACCCTGGTTGTGACACATGATTTCACAGCCCAGTAGCATAAGTTTTCAAAGCACCACTGCAATCGGAGAGGCTGATATATAAGCAAATAATGACATTTTGATAAGCATAATGATACATAGGGGTGGCGTGGGCTTCTCAGATGAAGTGTTATTTGCTCTGAGTCTTGAAGGATGAGAAGGAGTTTGCCAGATGGGGAGGCTGGCTGTGGTAACAAGGAATTTCAGACACTATGGCCATGTGTGCACTCGGGAAAAGTGGAGAGTTCCGTGGGGCGCGGGTGTTTGGGGAGAGGGTCCCGAAAAGGCAGATCAGCATATGGTGGAGGGCTTTGCATACTGGCCAGGGACTTTGTTCACTGTCCTGTGTAAGCCACCAGGAGGCTTTTTTTTTCTTAACTAGTTTTATTTGAAGTATACAGTTGCCCTGTAAGCAACCTGGGTTTGAGATGTGTGAATCCACTTACACGCAGATTTTCTTCCATCAGTACAGTGCGGCACTCCGAATGTATTTGCTCTTCCTTTTGATTTTCTCAGTAATGTTTTCTTTTCTCTAGCTTACTTCATAGTTAGCACACAGTATGTAACAGACATGTGTTCGTTGTTTCTGTGAGTGGTGAGACTTCCCCTCCATAGTAGGCTAGTTGTAGTAAAGTTTTGGGTGAGTCCGAAGTCATACGTGGATTTTCAGCAGCATAAGGAAGGCATCAGGGCCCCTACCCCCCGAGTTGTTTAAGGGCCAACTATGATTTAGACGCCACGACACGTGCCTATGGCAAGTGCGCAGTTCCATGACTTCTAGTCAGTTTATGCCGTTGTATAACCACCACCACAGCCCACTTTTGGAATCTTTCCATCACCCCAGAAAGGTCCCTGTGCCCATTTCCGGTCAGTTCCCACTCCTTTCCCCACCCCAGGCCACCACTCATCTTTCTGTCTCTGTAGAGTTGTCTTTTCTAGAAATTTCATACAAATGGAATCAGACAGTCCACAGCTCTTGAGTCTGGCTCCTTTCCCTTGGCCTCATGTTTCCACGGCCATCCATGTCACGGGTAGTAGGACCCCACTGATCAGATACACTGCAGTGGAATGTATGTATTACATACAGATGGATATGTATTGCATGCGTGAATATGCTGGCTGCTGGACATTCGGATGGCTTCCAGTTTGGTGCTATAAGAATATTGCTTCTTTTTCTTAAATGTTTATTTTGAGAGAGCGCCTAAGCGGCAGGAGGGACAGAGAGAGGGGGAGAGAATCCCAAGCAGGCTCCGTGCCGTCAGCGCAGAGCCCCACACAGGGCTCCATCTCACAACCCGGGAGATCACGACCTGAGCAGAAATCAAGAGTCGGACACCTAACCGACTGAGTCCCCCAGGCACCCCATGAATATTGCTTCTATGAGCGTTTACCTCCACGTCTTTGTGTGAACGTATGTTTTCATTTCTCCCCGGGGCCATTCGAAGAGTGTAATTGCTTGTATCGTATGGTAAATATGTGTGTGACTCTATAAGAAACAGCCCCGCCGACCTCCACAGCTTCTACGCCAACTCGTAGTCTTTTTTTTTTTTTTTTTTTTTAACATCTATTTATCTTTGAGAGACAGAGAGAGACAGATCATGAGCAGGGGAGGGGCAGAGAGAGAGGGACACACAGAATCAGAAGCAGGCTCCAGGCTCTGAGCTGCCAGCACAGAGCCAGACATGGGGCTCGAACCCACAAACTGTGAGATCATGACCTGAGCTGAAGTCGGACGCTCAACCGACTGAGCCACCCAGGCGCCCCGCAACTCGTAGTCTTTACTCCTAGTGCGCAGGTTCCAGTGTCTCCACATGTGCTGCGCAATCGGGCAGAGGATTTGAGATAGATGTGAATATTTGCATTTAAGAAGATCCCTCCAGGGGCGCCTGGGTGGCTCAGTCGGTTAGTAAAGCATCTGTCTTTGGCTTTGGTCCTGATCCCACGGTTCGTGAGTTCGAGCCCTGCGTCGGGCTCCGTGCTAATGGTGCAAAGCCTGCTTCAGATCCTCTGTCTCCCTTTCTCTGCCCCTCCCCTGCTTACCCCATGAGCACACTCCCTCTCTCTCTCTTAAAAGTAAATAAACATTTTTTAAAAAGATCCCTCCAGATGCAGGGTGGGGGTTGCCTCTGAAGGAGAGGGAGAAGTCATAGGCAGATGGGAGGGGACAGGAGCCACAGAGTGTTTCTTGAACCGGCTCCGAGTCACACAATTCATAAGTGGCAGAGAGAGAGACAGAGAAAGAGAGAAGATGGAGGTCCCCTGGGAGCAAGATTGGCCTCTGGACTGAGACAGTGGTGCAGAGCCCCCTGCCCTTCAAGCGAGGTTGGCTCCCCAGTTTTGTCCCTTCAGTCCCAGACCCTTTGAGGGAAGTGGATCCTAGCCCTGGCTGCCCACTTGAATCACCCAGGAAACGTTAAGACCCACTGTTGGCTGGTCCTGGTGTCATTGCTCTGGGTGTAGCCTGGACGTGAAGAGGTTCACAGCTCCCGGGTGATTCCGCTCCAGGGCACGGCCACCCACTCGGCTGCACACCGGAAACCCCTGGGGAGTGTGACAAGTGGTGGGTGCCTGTGTCCCACCCAGAGCCTTTGGTATAATTGGTAAAGGATGAGGCCGGACCTCCGGAACTTTTAAAATCTCCCCAGGTGATCATAACGTGTGGCCAAGTTAGAGACCCACTCACCGCTCTAGGTGCCGTGTTTAGGCCAGTCAGTTCCCATCACAGGTGTCCTGTGCTGCATTTCCTGTGCGTGTTCTTGATTCTCTTGCCCTTTCAGGAAGTAAACCAAGAAAGCGTTTTCTTCTGTCTCCTTTCAGGAACGCGCAGATCATTTTTCCAAAGCCTTTTACAGTACATGTTGTTAAAAAACAGAACCAGATTCCGTGCACATGTTCTATAAATCCATCTGGCTTACATAAAATATTTATAAATACGGCTACAGAAGGAATTTAAAGTGATTCGTGGGTAAGGAACCAGCTTGTTCGCTTTGGGTTGCCCACTCTCCGGTCCAAACGGTGCTTGCCTGCGTAAACACAGAGCAGACACGCCATGAGCTTGAGTGCCAGTAGGTGAGGCAGTGGGTGTCCCCAGGATCGCAGTGGAAAGCTCACTTATGCACACTTTTCTTGCCCACGTCGATTGTTAGTAAAGTAGATAAACACACTGATGTCTGGCACCTTTCTGTTCCATCAGGTGTTTGGTGCATTCCTGCCCATCATTTCCCTTTTCCAGCAGTAACTGGAGGAGGAGGTCAGAGCCGGCTTTATTTTTTAAGGTTGGACCGTTTTACCGAGTGCTCTAGATGCTATGTGCATTCTTCAGACATCATGCCTTACTCCTTTGGTGTGGACCGGAGCCGAGTCTCAGAGGGGAGACAGGTGCCACAGAGGAGCCTTGCCTCGGCTTGCCTTTGGCCCTGGGGGCTATCACACTTCAGCTGAGATTTTTCGAGGTCTGACCAGCAGCTTTGAGTCAACTTCAGGCTCTTTTCACTGTGGCCTTCAGGGACCTCTGAGCCCGTAGTCGGCAATTAGACCTGCCGTGAAGACCTTGGCTGAGGCCCACCCCTCCCTCCCTCCTCCCCCTGGGGCTCCTTGCTGGCTGGGACCCTGGGTCCGGACTCCCAGTGCCCCCAGGTCAGGGTCAGCGTCTAGACTTGTGCACTTTGGCTGATGAGACTGAGGAGGGAGCCTGTACTGGGGCTGATGGAGACATAAGGCTGGCCTTGGGGCCCAATGAGGGATGGGGAGCATGGGGCCATGCAGAGGGGGACCGTGGAGACAGTGAGCACCCACAGGGCTTGGGCCCTCAGAACTCAGATCGGGGCTGGGGCCATGGGTTCAGAGACTGGATTCAGCCCCAGGCAGAGCAGCAGAAGACACTTCACAGGTCACACAAGGCAGGTGGCAGCCGACCCAGCTGAGGTCCCACCAGGGACGTCGAGGAAGAGGCCGAGAGTCTCACACATTCTTCATGCACTAGGAACAAGGCGGCCTAAGGCCCGTTCTGGGGCCCAGGAGGCCATGGAAGTGGGCCAGCTCCTAGTGCCAGCCTGCTCCTGGGCTCTGGGCTCAGTTCCTCACCTGTGGACTCCGCCCAGGCCTGTTATGACCAGGCCCCATCTGCTTCCTCCCACCAGGAATGCAAGGGCGAGATTATACTCCACTGAGGTGGGCAACAGTGACGTAAGATTGCACTCAGAAACGGGCGTGCTGGGTTTGTGTGCCTGTCCTACCCCCTAAAACACTGTGATCTTGGGGACGGAAACAGACGGGAAACAAGGAGTCTCCCGACAGGCTGTGAACGTGTTCAGCTGACTGTGCAGGCCGGGCAGTCCACCCACCGCCCTGCGACTCTGGCAGGCAAACTGCTATGACCCTCGGTCTCTTCCTTTGCAAAATAGGAGTTGCACCCCTTAAGAGTTGAATCAGTCGAACCTGCCAGGAACTTGGCACAATTCGATGCAGATAAGTCCCGATAAGTGTTAGCTGTGAACCCTGCGCCCTAGGCAGGCAGGCCGAGGAGTGCGCATGGTTGGTCTTTGGGTCTCATCTCTCTGCTCGGAAAGGACGTCTTGGCTGGGTCACCAGAGGCCACACGGTGACACCGTAAGAGGAACAGCTTGTCTGCCGTTCTGGGGCCTTTGTTCTCAGGCAGCCCTGCTGAATCTCTGATCAAGGTCCATTTTGGGAAGAGCAAATAGGGTGCTTCTAGATGGCTTTCACCAGAGATGGTGTTCTGTGCGTTCTTGGAAGCACAGCATCACCACCCTCCATGCCTGCCCCTCCTGCCTTCCCACCGCAGTCAGCCTCAGCGGGGCCTTCCAGCCACATCGCTCCGCCTCTGGACACTGGCGGCCTCCCTGCTGGTCTCGCTCCCCAGAGCATCCTCCGAGGCTCAGTTAAAATGTCACTGGCTGGGGGCACCTGGGTGGCTCAGTCCGTTGAGTGTCCGGCTTTGGCTCAGGTCATGATCTCAGCTCTGTGCCCCTTCCCTGCTCACGCTCCGTCTCTCAAAAACAAATAAAACATTAAAGAATTAAAAAAAAAAGTCACTGGCTCTGAGAAGTTGGTCCTGGTTGCAAAGGCAGAATTAAACAGGCTCTCTGGGTCCTCTGGGAATGCCCGGCACATGAGGATGCTGTTTATAATGGCCTGCTGTATGCCTCCCCCCACCCGCGCCCCCCCGTTGCTCTGTGAACATATCCAGGGCAAGCGTCATATCCTATTATTAACAGAAGCAACAAAAAAAGAATGGCAGTCAGCATTTTCTGTGCTAACTAGGTGGCAGGCATTGTTCTAGGCGATTCTCGTACACGGTCTGATTCATTCCCCAGCAGCAGGGCCAAGAAGCTGCAAGCAGCTGGGGGTGGGGGTGGAGGGACCTTCCCCGGGGCCACCCCCAAAACACACCATCTAACCCTACTATGTAACTGTGGTTTCCACCTCACGGCCCTGAAGCCGATCGCCTCCCTGTGCTATGCTTTTCCAAATCAGACATTCTGGACCAACTAGAGAAGCCTGGGGGGTGGCGCCTACATTATCCAGTCTTACAGACGAGGACACGGAGTCTGAGACAGCTCAGTACCCGCCCGCTGGGTCTCGTGGCAGAGCCAGGACCGGAACCGCATGCATCAGCCTCTGTAAGCCCTGGGTCAGAATTCTGGGGTCTCCCTGCCTTCACGTGTGCCCTGCTCAGGGCTTGGCACGTGGCTCAGCTTTGCCTACTTGAGGGTTGAACTTGGGACTCCTGTGCTATGTACAATTGAGGGTCAACGCAGGCCCCCCAGGGGAGGCACCCTGCTGCCTGGGGCTCTGTGTCTGCAAATGACAAAGTCAAAGTGAACGCTAGCCAGGGAGGTAATTCAGCTCAGAGTTCTTGCCCTCACGTGGCTCACCTCTTTCCACTTCATCTGGTGATTAAAAGGAAGGTAGAAAAAATACAATATGCATATCCCCCAGGGGTCCGGGGCTCTAGGATCTGGTTCCAGAAACAGAAAAGGTTACTTTATTAGCTGTCACAGAAATTTCACTGTGACCCCAGAGTAATTTCCCCTGAGAGAGGCAGATCTCCAGGAGCTGGGAATAGACGAGAAGATTATTGCTTACCCTGCTGGGCAGGCAGCGTCTGTATCCGGTGCTCTTTCGGAGTTCAGCGAGCTGCTCTGGATAGGTGCCCACCCCCTCCCTCGACAGCAGAGGCTTCTGGGAAACGTGGGGTGCAACGGCAGCTGGTGGCCGGGGTCAGTGCTCGGGGGGGTAGGGGTGGGGGGGGGACCTGTGTGAGCCGCACCAGGCGCCAGGGCCGATATGACCGGCCAGGCAGTTCGGAAGGGACTTGGACTTGCTGCCTTTCAGAAAGGACCAGAAGCTCTGAAAGCAAAGGGGCTTTTTGAATCCCACCTCTGTTAAGTTCCGATTCTGTGGTCCTAAGAAAATTATACCCTCTTTCCCACCCCCCCCACCCCCTGCCACCAACACCCCAGGTGTCCTCAGTTTCCTCAGCTGTGAAATGGATCCTTGGGCTAGGTACCTGCCCTCCAGAGGGGCACAGTAGGGTTGGATTATTCCCTTCCCCAGCGGCGTCTTGGGTGGAGCCTCCTCCCGCAAATGGCCCTTGTGCGGCACAAAGTGAGGTCTCTAGGCCTGGGTTCTGGGGAGTTGCCACCAGATGGGGGACTTGCTCTGGGCTGAGCCCCACCACCTCTGGGCCCAGCAGCCTCTACTGTCCTCACCAGTCTCATCAGTTTACAGATGAGGAACAAGCTTCAGAAATGGGAGAGCCCCCCTGCCAGCTACACGGCTCTCACGGGACAGAACCCAACGCCCAAGTCTGGGCATTTGGGGGGCCATCCTGGTGGGGCCTGTGCCAAAGAGGGCCAGTCAGGGCCATGAGTGTATGACGGAGGGGTGCCCTGGGAAGCTGAGGAGTCCCCTGGGAAAGAGCACAGCCTGCCACTTTCCTGTCATATGGCTTTGGGGGCAAGGGCATGACCTTGGGCCACTCCTTAAACTCTTTCAGCCTCGATTTCCCCATCTGTGGAGCAGAGACGATTACAGCGCCTGCCTTCTGGTTGGGGTGCGGGAGGGCGTATCAGTACACTGGGCTGCAGGGACCACCACCCACCACAGGCTTAATATAGATTTCACACAGTTCCAGAGGCAGCCACCCGAGGGGAAGCTGAGAGCTGGCGTGGTATTCTTCTCTTCTTGGCCTTCAGGTGGTTGCCTTCTCCCTGTGATTCCTTTCTTTCTTTCTTTTTCAAGTTTATTTATTTATTTTGAGAGAGAAAGAGAGGGAGTAAGGGAGGATCACGAGAGAGAGAGAGAGAGAGAGAGAGAGAGAGAGAGAGAGAGAGAGAGAGAGAGAGGGGATCACATGCAGGCTCCACGCTGCCAACACAGAGCCGGACGCGGGGCTCAAACTCACAAAACTGCCAGATCATAACTTGAGTCGAACCCCAAAAGTCAGACGCTTACCCTCCTGAGCCACCCGGGGGGCCCCTCCCTGTGATTTCACGTGTTCTTCTCGGTGTGCCTGTCTCTGTCCCGATCTCTCCTTGTTAGGACAGTAGCCCTTGGCCAAGGTCCACACTAATGACCTCATCTTAATTTAGTTACCTCTTGAAAGCCCTGATCTCCAAATACCACCTCGTTCTGGGGTTCTGGGGGTGGGATGTCAACATATAAATTTTTGGGGACACAGTTGAGCCCCCAGCACAGGGTTAAATGAAGGAGAGTGCGCTATAATGAAAAATAAATATGTGGTCTTTATCCCTGGCTCCTGGCACACAGCTCCTTGAAGTCTTGGAATCTCGAATAGTAAGTGCCCGCAGGTAGCTGCAGAACTGGGGCTAGTTTCCAGAAAGACCAACCTGTGGTAACAGTGTTGGAACTTTCAGTTTGCCCCGCACCCACCTCCAGGTTGGCAGAATCCTGGCAATTGAGTGTTATCACCCAATGTCCCGTGATTTTGTCAGTCGCACCTAGGAATGGAATCTTCATGAAACCCTAAAGGATGAGGTTCAACGTTTGGAAAAGTTCGGGATGGGTGGGCACGAGAAACAGGCTTCAGAGCCGGGAGAGGCCTTTTCTATGCCGGGAAGGTGGCACACCCAACTCCATGGGGACAGAAGTGCCTGCTCTTGGGACCTTTCTGACCCTCACCCTCTGCGCTCCTCCATCTGACTCTCCATCGGTATCCTTTCTAATAAGCAAATGTCAGTAAAGTGACTCTCTAGCAAATTAGCAGACCTGAGGAGGGGTTCCTGGGAACCCCCGATTTATAGCCACGTGGTCCGAGGTGAGAGCAGCCTGATATTTGGGACTGAGCCTTGAACTCTGTGGGGTCTGTGCTCACTCCAGGCAGTTAGGGTCTAATGTGAGTTAAACGGGAGGACCCCTACTTGGTGACAGAGAGTTGGAGAAGCAAGTTTAGAAATGACGCCACGTATTTGGCGTCAGAAGGGAAAAGGGCCTCTCAGAGAGTGAAAAGCTCAGGAAACCTGAGCTTTTGATGGTCTCAGCAGCTCTAGGTGTTTGAGAGCGTAAGTAAATGGCTGTGCCTGCGGGCCCTCCGCTCCTTCCAGTCCTGTTCTGATCACTGGTGACTGACCCCTACAGGCTGGTGCTCCCCTACTCTGGGCTCTCCTGACTTCCTGCTTGGTTCAGCCAATAGGATCGCAGGAGGAAGTTAGAGGGCGGGAAGAAGGGAGAAGCCAGGGTATTTCTCCCCATCTCTCTTGCCTCGGGCCATGTGGACTGTTGGAGTGCCAGCTTTTGTTGGTGACTCAGTCTCTGGGCTCCAGTAACAGAGCCTCTTTTCATTTGTCACACGAGCTTAGGGTGGGAGTAACTTCCTGCTGTTGCTAAACTTTGGGTTATTTTATTTTAATTTTTTTTGTGTCTTTCATTTATTTTTGAGAGACAGAGAGAGACAGTGCAAGCAGGGGAGGGGCAGAGAGAGAGGGAGGCACAGAGCCTCATTCGGGGCTCGAAGCCATGAACCGTGAGATCATGACCTGAGCTGAAGCTTGTCGCTCAACCGACTGAGCCACCCAGGCGCCCCACGTTGGGTTATTTTAAACACTCTCTGCCTAGCTGCCTGACTCCTCCAACACCTGAGTAACTGGCCTCCTCCATTCACTTCCCTCTGCTGTGAACACTTGTAATGGTTTCTCTTTTCTTAGTTCGACCCTGTCTGTATGAATAGATATAAAAGGCTTTTTTCTGGGGTGCCTGGGGCTCAATCAGTCGAGCCTCTGACTTTGGGGCTCAGGTCATCATCTCATAGTTTTCTGAGTTTCAGCCCTGCATCAGGCTCACCCCTGGCAGCACAGAGCCCACTTCAGATCCTCCGTCCTTCTCACTCTCTTCCCCTCCCCCACTCATGCTCTCTTTCAAAACTAAATAAACATTTAAAAAAAAAAAACAGACTTTTTTCTGAAGCCTTCAAAATAAAAGGAAAGTGTCCTGAGGGTTGTCTTGAAAGACTGCAGTGATTCATCGCAGCCAGAGTCCTCCAGCACTTAAGGAAATGCCAGCTTTTTATTCTAAGATCTTAAAAGCGTGCTGCAAATGCCCTTTTCTTTTTCATGAGGCGTTTTAAACTGCTTACACTTCGGATCAGATTTTGCAATCATTTCTCGGGGATTTCCGAATGATTTCTATTCTCCACCTCTAGAAAGTTTTGGCAAAAGAGGTTTCTCCCCAGCCCATGTTCAGCCTACTTAGCTGAAATCATCACAGACCCCTTTGATAGAATCCTCAGCTTGAGTGGTTTTGTGACTGGCCGTATGCAGCCAGGCCGGGGGGGGGGGGGGGTGTCTGTAGTCCTTTCCTGCAGCCTCGAATTATCGCAAATGTGCCCACTTAAAACGCCTATGTTTATTCTCTTAAAATGCCAGAGGCTGGAAGTCCACTATGAAGCTCATCTGGATGAGGGCATCAGAAGGGCTGGTTCTTTCTGGAGGCTCCGGGGCAGAATGCAGTCCTGGTCTTTCCCAGCTTCTGGTGACCATCCGCGTCCCTGGTTTATTTAGTTTTGAAAGAGAGCATGAGTGGGGGAGGGGAAGAGAGTGAGAAGGACGGAGGATCTGAAGTGGGCTCTGTGCTGCCAGGGGTGAGCCCGATGCAGGGCTGAAACTCAAAAACTATGAGATGATGACCTGAGCCCCAAAGTCAGAGGCTCGACTGATTGAGCCCCAGGCACCCCAGAAAAAAGCCTTCTATATCTATTCTGCTCTGTGGTCACACGGCTTTCTCCTCTGCCTCTGCCTCCCTCTTATAAGGATACTTGTGGTCCCCTTTAGTGCCCACCTGGATAATCTTCCATCTCAAGAGCGTTAACTTAATCACATCTACATTGTCCCACACAGAGTCCCTATTGCCACCTTAGGTAACACTCCCATGTTCTAGGCATTAGGACAGAGAGATCTCTGGGGCCACTCTTCAACTGTATTTTCTTTTAATGTTTATTTTTGAGAGAGAGAGAGAGAGCATGTGCACATGAGCAAGGGAGGAGCAGAGAGAAAAGGGGACAGAGCATCTGAAATGGGCTCCACACTGACAGCAAAGAGCCTGATGCCGAGCTCGAACCCATGAACCAGAAGATTATGACCTGAGCTGAAGTCGGATACTTAACTGATTGAGCCATCCAGGCTCCCCTCAACCAGATTTAACCATAAAGTCTTTCCGAAATTCATCATGGCAGCTGTATTCCAGAATGTTCTTTGTGTGAATAGGCTTCTGTCCCCAGAATGAACTTTCTAAAGCCAGTTCAGAGCAGAACATATCCTGGGTATGACTCCGGGGTGGCTCCTGAGCTTGGCAGACCCAAGCCCAGCCCCAACCCTGCAGGGGCCCACTGACCTTCCAGGCTCCTCCTACGAATCCTCTGTCACCCACCCCCTGGGCTCGCCCACTTGTCTTCCATAAACTGACCATCCACCTTCTGTTTTCTCATCTTCCTCCTCTGCCTGGAGAGCTCTGCTCAGCCTTCACAGCCCCTTCTCATGTCCCCCTGCTCTGTGCTCCCGTCTCTGGGAGTGCATTAACATACCTATCACAGTTAACTCATTGCTGCCTGACTTCCCAGGTACGGACCTGCGCAGTCACTTCTCACCCGCCACACCCACCACCTCTACACCAGCATGAGTGACGGGTCACAACCTGGGTCTCAGGGCCTGGGACACAGCGGACCCTCCGAGAATGTGACTGTGTTCCTTCAATCGAGCAAACATGATCTCATTATTTCATCAGAAGCTCTTATTTCCCAAGATGATATTTATTTTCTTAAAATATTATTTATTTATTTGTGTTTATTTATATTTTATATTTATGTATCTATTAAGAGAGAGAGAGAGAGTGCGTGCACACACAAGTTGGGGAGGAGCAGATAGAGAGAGAATCCCAAGCAGGTTCTGCGCTGTCAGCACAGAGCCTGGTGCAGGGCTTGAACTCACACACCGTGAGATCGTGATCTGAGCCAAAGCCAAGAGTCAGATGCTGAACCAACTGAGCCCCCCAGGGGCCGCCCCATTCCCCTTTAAGATGCCATTTAAAGGAACCATGGGATTCTGTTGGTTTCCTTTCTCTACACCCTGGCCGGAGATCAGCCCCTGTGCTCCCTGCACACTCACACGGGTGTGCGCTCGCCACGCTCACACGCATGCGGACCTTTCCCCAGAGGTGGACAAGCCCAGTGGTTGACAGCCCTCGGGAACACATAAAGCACTGCTCTTCTTTCTCTTTTCTTCCCAGCTCCCATTTTATCCTTCCCAGGGGACACCGAGCCCTCGGAATGGGAAGGTTGCAGCCAGTGCCCTTCACATACTTGGGAAATCGGAATCTGGTTTTGGAATTCTTGGCAACGGTGGCAGAATTCCAGTGGGCAGAGGCCCTGGAAAGCCCATAAGTATTTAATGCTCCAGAACTCCAGCATGGGGACAGACAATTGTACGCGTGTCCTTCCCGGCAGACCTCGGGGGGAGGAGTTTCTGGGTGACCTCCTTAAGTGAGCAACATCCATGGGACCTGCCGGGACAGGGTGTGGGAGCTGACTCCAGAGCCCGCCGGGACCAGGAACGTGGAAGGGCGATCTCGGCAGAGGGCAGAGCACAGTCAGTGGGGAGAGACCAAACCTGAGTCCTAGCTGTGCCTTAGAGGGTGAAAAACGTGGTGGGGACAGAGCCAGGCCACTGGTTGGAGGGAGAAAGTAGAGCCTCCCTGCCCTGTGAGGCCCTCTCAGTGGAGACACATGGATGGCCCCTGGTAGGAGCCAGGGGGAGCCATGGAGGGTGGAGGAGGGAGGGACATATGTATTCAGAAAGTCCCTCTGACATCAGTGTGGAAATGGCCTTGGGGAGATCTCGGGGGGGGGGGGGCTTTGTATTACCAGGCAAGAGACCCATGGGCCCCATCAGGAGGAGAAGGGTCAGAGCGAGCTCTGGGGGTCCCCACTCTGGATGCCCTCTTACTGTGAGGTGCAAATCAAGGCAGCAGAGCAACTGTCTCCAGAAGAAAGGTGGGGAGAGAGGTTCTTTAATTTTGGGGTACAAAAGGGGGAGCCAAAGCATGGTGGCAGGAACCCTGGGCTTGAGGCAATATTGCATCCCTTGGGGCACCCTCCCCCCGCCCCACTGTCTGTAGGAAGGAGACACCACCCAACTCCCAAGGCCGAGTGAGGTTTACAGCTGCTGAGATGCCAGGTGCCCACCACAGGCCGACATTCCTACCTGTTTGCCTCTGCCAAAGGCAGGTGAGAAGGATGCCAGGCCTGGGGGTTCTGGGGTGCAGTAGGGTCTCAGGAAGGTCACTGAGGGGCTTGCCCTCAGGATCCCTGCATGTGGGAAGGGAGTTGGCAGGGCAGTGACACAGATTCAGTGGCAGCCTTTCAACCACCGCCCCCCCGCCATCCTGCACCCCTACTGGGGCATCTGAGGCCCCGGGCTGCTGGGCTGGTACCTTCTGCTTCTGCAGCCCCCATCGGGCAGCCAAGAGGCTAACATCTAGATGCCAGTCCTGCTTCAGGAGCAAAATGAGGCCTTGAAATAAATCGCCACAGGCCCAGAGAGTGACAGGGTCCTGGAAGAGCAGGAGACACCCTGTCCCCGGCCCTGCCCCTGCTCACATTCTGGGTGTTGACATAATGAGGTCAGGAGAAATGGCCACTGTCCTGGCTCAGGGGCTGGACAGGCCTGGGCGCCAGCAGAGGCGGCTCCTGACTGCAGAGCCCAGGCCGGAACATTCCCCCAGCCCTTTTCACAGAGACTGCCAAGGCGAAGGGGGCCAAGGCCCCGGGGGCTGTCCCCGCTTCCCCGTCACTGCCAGGGTGGCTGGAGCTCACAGGCCCCACACTGAGCTTGGCACGAGCGGGTCCGGCCTGCCTTCCAGGGCCAAAGCGCTGCGGCCCCAAGCGGGTACACACAAAGCCACTTGTTCCTCCAGAGGGAATTCGTGGTTTTCTGTGCAGAAATGACTGGAGTTCATATTCAGCTTTTATATTATGATCCCATGTAATTAGGCTTAATTGCTTGAAGTTTCAGAAAACTAACGAGAAACTCGTAGGCGTGTAGGGCTCGTCTCATCCTGGCCCCACGGTGAGATTCTTAACAAGAAAAGTCGCTTGGATGATTTTTTGGTCCAGGATGGCTTCTCCTTATGCTCTCTTATCCCTTTCTTTTAAAAAGCAAAAGAGAGGGCGCCTGGGTGGCTCAGTCAGTTAAATGGCAATGAGTTATGGTGGTTTGTGGGTTCGAGCCCCGCGTAGGGCTCTGTGCTGACAGCTCAGAGCCTGGAGCCTGCTTTGGATTCTGTGTCTTCCTTTCTCTCTGCCCCTCCCCTACTCATGTGAACATACATGCATGTTCTCTCTCTCTCTCTAATATAAATAAATAAGCATATTAATAATAATAAGTAATAAAATAAAAAGCAAAAGAGCTGGCCCAAGGGTCTCTCCGGTTCCACGGGGCGGCCAGCCTCAGTGCCTTCTTGCCTGGATGGAAGCCAGCTGCCCTCCCGGCCACAGAAAGGACTCGGTCTCCTCTGGCGACACTGTGCCAGGACTCCTGATTTCCCCTGACTCCTCTGCCGTCTGAGGTCTGAGGCAGCTGAACAAACTTACCAGGGGCCAGAATGCCTGCTTTGCTGCTGGAAAGGCGGGCTGGAGGGAAGGGGATGGGCCCGGGCCAAACAAGCTGTGGGGTCCTGGAGGGTGACATGGAGACACCCAGCCAGCCAGCCATCGGTGGGTCCTATCCATGCCTCCTCAAGGGCCTGGGACGGCAAAGACACTTGTGCCCACCCAAAGGGAGGACAGAAGCCACGGTGGCCAAATCTTGCCTCAGCCGCTGGCCATAGGCCTCTTTCCGACTGCTACGTGGTGGGTCCAGTGAGGGGGTAGGAGATGGCAGACAATTCCTTCCCGCAGCTTGTGGTCAGGACCAAGGCGGGTACATGGGCAGGGGGAGAGAAGGGGTCTCCCTGCATGGCCCCGGCACCTGGTTGATGCCCAGGATCCTTGTTGCTGTTTAATGGAATTATAATGGACACACAACATATATTGGGTTCAGATATACAACGTACTGATTCAGTGTTTGTCTACCGCTGACCCTTGAACAACCAGGGTTTGAATGGCTCAAGTCCAGGTCCACCTACATGTGGATTTTTTGCAATAAATATATGTATAGTACTGTAAATGTGTTTTCTCTTCCTTGATTTTTAAAAAATGTTTATTTATTTGTTTTGAGAGAGAGAGAGAGAACCCGTGAGTGAGCGAGAGACAGGCAAAGAGATAGAGAATCCCAAGCAGGCTCCCACTGTCAACACGGAATCCAGCGTGGGGCTTGATCATGACCTGAGCCAAAACCAAGAGTCAGATGCTTAACCAACTGAGCCACCCAGGCACCCCATCTTCCTTGATTTTCTTTTTTTTTTTTAATTCTTATTTTAATTTATTTTTGAGAGAGAGACAGACAGAAAGAGCATGGGCAGGGGAGGGGCAGAAAGAGAGAGGGAGACACAGAATCCAAAGCAGGCTCCAGGCTCTGAGCTGTCAGCACAGAGCCTGACGCGGGGCTCGAACCCACAAATGATGACATCATGACCTGAGCTGAAGTTGGACGCCCAACCGACTGAACCACCCAGGCGCCCCTTCCTTGATTTTTCTTAGGAACATTTTCTTTTCCCTAGCTTACTTTATGATAACAATTACAGTATGTGATAGGTAGAACATACAAAATACATGTTGATCAGCTCTTTATGTGATCAGGAAAGCTTCTGGTCAACGGTAGGCCGTTAGTAGTTAAGCCTTGGGGGAGTCAAAAGTTATTTGTGGATTTTCAGCTGACTGAAGGGTTCCTGCTTTCAAGGGTCAACAGTATGTTGCAAATGATCACTACAGTGAGTCTAGTTAATATCCATCACTACGCCTGGTGACAAAATGTTTTTCTGGTAGAAAACTGGTAGAACTTTTAAGATCTACTCTCTTAGCAACTTTCAGATGTACATACAATATTGCTGACTGTGGTCATGTGATACATAATACCTCTAGAACTTATTTATTTTATTTTTAAATATTTATTTATTTTTGAGAGAGTGAGAGAGACAGAGTGTGGGTAGAAGAGGAGCAGAGAGAGACAGAGACAGAATCTGAAGCAGGCTCCAGGCTCTGAGCTGTCAGCACAGAGCCTGACCTGGGGCTCAAACCCACAAACCATGCGATATGATCAGAGCCAAAGTCGGACACTTAACAGACTGAGCCACCCAGGTGCCCCAAGAGTGACTGCTTCAATGTGGGCGCGATGTTGTGTTGTGTGCTCTGTCCCTGCTTTCCCTAGTGGGAGCCATATTTAGGTCACTTTGACCCAACCAACTCCTACAAAGGCATCACAAGTGAGCGCACCCACCATGGGAGGATGTTAGTGTGGGTCCCCGTCTTATGGGGTGAGCAAAGTTTCCTCCCTGGAGTTCCTGTTCAGGACAGGAGCCCAGAGGGTGGGTCTCCTGAGTGTGGCCATGGAGGTGACCTGGTGCTAGACCGAGGCAGGCGCTGGACACTTAGCTGAGGGACTGTGGAAGGAACGCCCCCCAGAAGCCCAGAGATGCATATACTCTGGGAAACCCTCGTGACCGCTGCGGCGCCACCAAATCCTAGTTTATGATCCAGGAAGGAATATAAAACCTCTTTGAACCATCAGTCTGTTGTTCTGCTTTTTAATAGACTTTTATTGCTTACAGCAGTTTCCGATTCGTAGCAAAATTGAGGGGAAGACGCAGAGATTTCCCATACACCCCCACCCACGCAGAGCCTCCCGGATTATCAAGGCGCGTTCATTACAATGGATGCACCCATACTGACCCATTGTCTCCCGCAGTCCTTGGTTTTCCTGAGGGGTCACTCTTGAGGTTGTACTTTCTTTGCACAGATTTAGATAAATGCGTGACCTAGACCCACCATGACAGTATCACAAGTATTTTCAGTGTCCTAAAGATTCTCTGCGCTCTGCCTGTCCATCTCTGCCGTCACCCTAGACCCCTGGCGACCTCTGATCTTTTTACCGTCTCCACAGTTTTGCCTTTTCCAGAATGTCACAGAGTTGGAATCACCTAACATATGGCCTCTTCAGATTGGCTTCTTTTCCTTAGGGAGGTGCATTTAAGTTTCCTCCATATCTTTTTGTGGCTTGATAGTTCGTTTCCTTTTAGTGTTGAATACTGCTCCATTGTCTGGAGGCCCCACGGTTTGCTTCTCCGTCCACCTGCCGAAGGACATCCGGGCGGCTTTCGGGTTTTGGCGATGATGAATAAAGCCACCGTTAATGGCAGGATTTGTGTGGACGTATGTTATCTGTGTAGATACCAAGGAGTGGAACTGCCGGCTCGTATGGGGGAGCAGGTGTCGTGTTGGAAGAAACCGACAAGCTGTCTCCTACGGGGACTTTATGCTTTTGCGTGGTCACCACCGACGAATGAGAGTCCCCGTTGCTCCGTATCTTTGATGGCGTGTGGTGGTGTCAGCATTCTGGATTTGGGCCGTTCTGTTGGGTGTGTAGTGGTATCTCACTGTTTTCATCCGCACCTCGCTGATGACATGTGATGGGGAACACCTTCTGATGTGCTCATTTGCCTTCTGGGTATCTTCTTAGGAGGGTGTCTGTTAAGCTCTTTGTCTCTTGTTGACTTTTGTTTTTTAATTTTTTAATGTTTATTCATTTTTGAGAGAGAGACAGATAGACAGAGTGTGAGCAGGGATGGGACAGAGAGAGAGGGAGACACAGAATCCGAAGCAGGCTCCAGGCTCAGAGCTATCAGCACAGAGCCCCACGCAGGACTCAAACTCACGGGACTGTGAGATCATGACTCCAGCCAAAGTTGGACACTTAACTGACTCAGCCATCCAGGCACCCAGACTTTTGTTGATATTTCAGAGTTCTTTGTATATTCTGGTTTTTTAAATTGTTGTTACATTTATTTATTATTAATTTATTGAGAAAGAACATGTGCAGGGGAGGAGCAGAGACAGAGGGAGAGAAACAGAATTCCAAGCAGGCTCCGGGCTCTAAGCTGTCAGCACAGAGCCTGACGTGGAGCTTGAACCCATGAACTGCGAGATCATGACCTGAGCTGAAGTCGGATGCTTAACTGACTGAGCCACCCAGGCACCCCTAAAAAGACTGATTTCTAAAGCTTTCGCTGCTCTTCCTGGCCACACTAAACCATGAGTTCTACAGTGGACTCAAGGGAAGGACCAGGAACACAAGCCGCCCTTGGTTGCTCCTCTATGGAGGGAGTTCTTGCTGCCACCTGTCTTCCTGGGGATGTGCTTGGAGGAGCAGGAAGTAGCTGAGGGCAGGCTCCCGGCCTTTGTCACCTGTGGCCACTGCACCACTGTGGTTTGAAACACAAACCTGTCCTGCTTTCCCAGTTGGCTGATATCCAAGCATCTTTCCAAATAAAAGCTGAGCCCAGGTGACAAACCGGACCGTGAATGGAGGCAGGTGCCGATGGCGGGCTCCGGCGTTCTCTGTAACGGCAGGTGGATCCCCTGTGATTCCATGTGTTCATTTCAGCCCTTCCTAGGCTGCTGCACACCCAGATGAAGTGTTAACTGAGCACCTACTGCATGCCAGATATGGGCTAGCTGTTTCCATAACTGTCATCTCACCTGATTTTTATAGCCCTGTGGCATCAGTATTAATATCCTCACTTTGCAAGTGAGGAAACTGAGGCAAGCAGCAAAATGGGCAAGCAGCATCCCTTTGCACAGTGCTTTAGACTTTACGGAGAGCTTCACATCTTTCACTTGTGGCTTTTTTTTTTCTTTTGGAGACAGAGAGCACGTGCAGATGCATGTGTGCAGGTGTGGCGGGAGGGGCAGAGAAATTCTTTTATGTTTCTTCATTTTGAGAGAGAGAGAATAAGCTGGGGAGGGGCAGATGGGGGGGTGGGCAGAGGATCCAAAGCGGGCTGCTCTGACAGCAGAGAGGCCGACACAGATCTCTCCCTAACTGTGAGATCATGACCTGAGCTGAAATCCGACGCTTAACCGACAGAGCCACCCAGGCGCCCCTCTTCTGGCTTTCTTACAAGTCCTGCCAGGTATTCATTAGCGTCCCCATTGTACAGAAGGGAAACTGACAGTCGCAAAGTGTACCTTGCGCCGAGACATATAAGCACTGCCTGGGCGTGGAATCCGTCTTGCCTTCCCAACTGGATTCCCGTTCTGTCCCTTTCTACACTGCACTGCCTGCTGAGGAGGAGGAGGAGGAGGAGGAGGAGAGGGCCAGGACCCCTCCTTGGTTCCCTTGACCCAGAGGGGTACCCCAGGCCACTTCCTCAGCCCCCACGTTGTGCTGCTTTTACCCCCTGATCTCACAGGATCCTCCAGGGGGCCTGGGGGAGTGGGCACTGTCAGGACGGCGTCTGAAACTCAGAGCTAAGTAACCTGCTGCGGTGGCCCTGAGCCATATCGGTGACCACTGGGATTTCATTGAGAGATTGCTATTTTAAGAAAGAGAGTGCGGACCCCGAGTCCTGACCTGAAGAACACCGAGTGACTGACGGCTCAGATATTCCAGTTCTGAGAGCTGTTGGTCTGTCCCTCTTTGCTCAGCTCCAGCGAAGGGCATTAAATGTTCTCCCTCCACCTGATGTGTACGTTTTACTGCTCCTTCCAGGGCAGGGTCGAGGCAGAGGATGAGACTGAGACCCGGATCAAAGGGTTTTCCCTGAAGCCTGGCTCTTCTGTCTGAGTAGAACAGTGCTCACCCCAGGGTCCTGGGCGGGCCGGCCAGATTTTAGGTTCACAGGACATTCTGTGCCCAATATGGTGAGGCTGCTTTTATCAAGCATTTTTATAGCCTTTGCCCTAGAGAGGACTGGAGAGGTGCTTTGGCACCTACCAGAGGGGAAGTCGCTGTGCATGAATGAATGCATGCATGCGTGCATGATGTATGAGTGAATATATGTGTGTCTGCAAGCAGGGCTGCTTGATCCAGCTCCTGCCCGCCCTCCCCGGGACAGGGAGTGAGCTTAAACCACCAACTCCTCTTTCCTCCAACTCCTTTAAGGAAGAGGGCCTTGGATGCTGATATTTAACTGCCGTGTGAAGTTAAGAAAATCATTTTACTGCCAAGCGTCAGTGTCCTCATCTGTAAAATGGGCTTTTTCCCACCTCTGAGCCCTCAGCCCCCTCGGATGACCTGCTAGATCAGGCAGCAGGGCTCCATCCTACTCCTGCTCAGCCTCTGGGGCTCACAGACATCTCTGCCTAGAGTAGACGGAGCATCCTGACATTAGTGAGCGTGACCGTGGGACATGGGGCAGGTCCCTGCCATATGGTCGCCTTCGCAGAGCCTGTTTCCCTCTCTACAACCAGGGCAGGAAACGGACCTCCAGGACTAGGGCCACAGCAGGGGACAGAGAGGGAGTGGGAACAGGCCCGGGCTTTGTATATGTGTTTGTGGTTGTATTGATTTACAATCACGATCTCTTTTTAAGTGTATTCATTTACTGTGAGAGAGAGAGAGAGAGAGAGAGCAAGAGAGAGCAAGCGCGCAAGCAGGGGAGGAATGGAGAGGGAGAGGGGGAAAGAGAATCCCAAGCAGGCTCTGTGCTCTCAGTGCAGAGCCCGTGGTGGGGCACGAACTCACAAATCATGAGATCGTGACCCGAACTGAAATCAATCGGATGCTTAACTGACTGAGCCCCCCAGGCGCCCCTTAATCATAAAAACTAGAGCGCTATTTGATGCAGTTATGATGATATATTTAGGGGAGTGCTTTTCTTGCCATGGACTCCAACGACAGTAAAGCTCTGGTTTGTGCGCGTACTTCGTTCCAGAAACATGCTTGTAATCCAAAGCACTCGTGTATCCAAGTGGATTTCAAGAACCCTTGGCTCAATTGTGATCACGTGATGCTCGGCGTCACGTATGACTCGTATTGCAGGCCATCGCTTATTTATCAATGTTTACCCATCTTGCGGACACTCGCAGACCAAGTTACTCGCCGTCCAAGGTTTTACTGCAGAGTGCTGTAAGACAAGGGACAAACCAGACGTAGAAATGCCGAATGTCCCTACTCCCAACCTGCCCAGTAACCATCAGGGGGACGATGGCCGGCCGAGCTGGTCAGGGAAGGAGGGGTGAGTGGAGGCTGACCGTCCTGCTCTCCCCCCCCCCCCACAGTCTGTGACTGTGCCTCCTGATTGGCTATGTTTGGGATGTCTACGTGGCCGCTGCCTGGTGGCCCTTCTGTCCCTTCTGTCCCTCAGTCCCCACAATCGAATGTCTTCTCTGATTCAGTTTTTGCTCCCAGTTGCTTTGGAACTCTGTTCCTGTGAAGCTTGGCTTTGTCTCATTTTCAGAAGGGCCAGTTGGCGTGGCTTTGGGGTCCATGGGGCTGCTTGAGGGAGGCGTCAGGAGTCCAGCGGGAATGTGGGGGGTGGGGTGCCTTCACACCTGGAAGGTGCCCATTAAGGGCTCTGTGATTCCCCGCAGACAGCATTTTCCCAGCACAGAGCTACGGACTGTCCCCCCACCTCCCATGGAGCACAAGGGGCTCACGTGTCACTTAAGTACTCTGTGCTTCTAAATCATGTTGGGGATGTGGGCACTGGAATTCTGGGGAGAGTGGAGGGCCCGAGATCAAGCCCGTTTTCATTTTACTGAAGAGATTGATGCCCAGAGGGAAGGGATGAGTCCACAGTCACCCAGCAAGAAGCTGTCAGTGCCAGGAGGAGCCCCTTGGTGATCCCTGCCCCATCCACGTGCACTCTGCCTCACACTTGCCTCCTGCCTGTCCTGATAACGCAGTGAGTCTTGGGTCCCGCTAAGGAGTGACAGCAGGGCAGGTCCCTGTGCAACAGCGTTTGACACGAGAGGAGGGGTCGCCTTGTTTTGAGACTTTACCGCATCATCCAATTCAATTCCCAATGCAAGCGTAACTCTCCCCATTTTATGGATGAGGAAAACAAAGCTCAGAGAGGCTGAGTGACCTGAGCAAGATCACACAGCTGCTAAGGGCAGAGTCCGCTTGGAAATCCAAGCCCTTCTGGGAGAATCCGGTGTCCATTCAGCCATGCCTCGGCTGACTGCCCGCCATGTTTGTTCTTCTCCAATAGAAAAACATTTTTCTTATGGAACACACTCATTAACTCAACCTGCGTTTCCCAAAGTGAGGTAGACCACGCCTGTCATTACTGATCATGCCTCAAAAATGGTTTGGGCAACAATGTGGGAATTTTTAACACGACGGCACCATTTCCCCCCCCAGCCTGATCTGTTTACTGAGAGAAAATGGAAACGAGACCAGATAGTGTTTTCAAGATTCCCAGCGAACAAAGAACACTGGGGAGGCTCTCCTGGGTTGGGATTCTCTGACCCCTTTAGTGGGGAGGGGGCATTCTGTTTTTATTTCTGTTTCCTCGGGAGTTTTCCTTGGGAATGGAACTCTGTTTCAAGTTCTACAAATAAAACAAAAACAACGAAGGCCCCCACAAGGTCAGGCCCTCCCCCAGGGTGGGCGTGCTGACCACCCAAAGCACAGGACTTCAGAGCTCAGGGTTTCCCATTGTTTGGGACATTCTCTGCCCTTTTTAAGTCCCAAAGTTCTCATTCCCCTTGTGTGGAAGCCAAAAGGGAAGTAACATCGCACCACAGGGAGGAGAGTATCAGGACCTCTTTTGTCCTAGGCTCTCGGCCAGATTTTGAATCTGCACGATGGCCCCACAGAAGTGCTCACCTCATCCCCATTTTACAGACTAGCAAACTGAGGGATGAGACATGATTTCCCCAGGTCACAGGGGCATAAATTCAGCCCCTTGACAATAGAAGACTTTGTTCAGCCTTCCCCCAAGCTGCAAGCGGAGTGGGGAGAGAAAGCCCGAAGTCTCCAACACTGGGGTCCGGTGCCAGTCTCCCTGACATCGAACGGCTGGAAGCCTGCCTCTTCTTGCCTCATCCGGCGGCAGTGACCCACGGCGTGGGCGTGGCTAAGTTGGACACGACAGGCAATGCCCCTCTTCTTAAACAGGAGCATCGCGCTGCGTGCCTGCTTGGGATTCTCTCTCTCTCTCCCTCTCTCTCTGCCCATCCTCTGCTCACATGGACTCGCGCGCGCTCACTCTCTCTCTCTCTCTCTCTCTCTCTCTCTCTCTCTCCCCCCTCCCCCCGCTCCCCGCCCTTTCTCCCTATCTCCCCCTCTGTCAATAGATAATCATTAAAAAGACAAAACACTAGTGCCCAGATCCTGATGGAAGGGGGCAGGGAGCAGGCAGTGTGAGAGCAACTGTGTGTGCCTCATTCTTTCTACAAGTGTTTCTTGAGCATCTACTATGGGTCAGACGTCATTCTGAACACTAAGTCTGGAATAAGGCAGGCAGATTCTTGCCCTCCGGGGCCATACGTACTAGAGGGGGGAGGCCAACATTAAATCTGTAATTGCACGACCTGGTCATTACAGGATGCCTGGATCTCGGCAGTCCTCCTAAAACCATGTTGTTGACTATCCCTGACGAAGGGTTTAGGGGGAGGCTGCTTCCGGATACAGAGGAGCGAAGGATGATATGCATGTCTGAGGCTTGTTTTAGATTTTCTTTCTCTCTGACATTCTTGTCCACATCCTGCTACCCCCAAAGGGCTGGGGTGGGGCGGGAGATTATATTGCGTGCACAGCACAGGTCACTGCGGGGCTGGAGGACCAGATGAAGGGCTGCCCAGTGCCCAAGCTCCGGTGGGTTTAAATGAGGGTTGACATAGGAGGCAGTGAGCTGGACTGGGCAGCCAGGGACACACAGCACTTAAACTGGGGGTCCATCATCCGAGATCCGTGGCCAAGCTGGGATCCCAAGCAAGGCGGAAACAGGATCAAGGTCTGGCCAGGAGGGCTGACATTTAAGTACGGGCTCCAGTCTGTGGAGGAACTTTAAGTGTCACACAGCAAGAAAGCTGAGGCTTGAGCTCAGGCCAGAGGGCAGAGCTAACTTGCTAATAATTATCACAAAATTGGTAGTAATGATAATAGCTAATCCTTACTGAGTGCGTAAAAGTCTCAGCCTTTATGGGTCCTAGCTATTCAATCACCACCCCACGGAGGCAGGGGCTATCATTGTCCACAATTTACAAATTATGACATCCAGACACAGAGAGGTTAAGTAACTTATCCAAGGTCACACAGCTACTGAGTGAAAGAGCTAGGATTCGAACCCAGTGAGTGCACAGTGTCGGACATTCCAGACACAGGGTCCTCTGGAGAGGACTAAAGTTCTGCAGCCCTATCTGCTGGCAGCTGAAGGCTGATCCCAGGATTAGGGGGAGGTCTTGACAGAGAAACCCGGGACTGAAACATGAAGCTGAATAAATAACAGGTCCTGAATAAATGTTTGTTAATTGAACTTGAAGGGAAAAATGCAATTTTCTTTGGGCCCCAGTCAGATGTTATTGCTGTAGCTCAGGTTCAGAATGTCCTTTTTTCTGCGGGTAGTTTGTGATCTTTATCCTAATGGTAGAGACAAGCCACATCTGTTCCGCTAATGAATCCAGTCTCCTTGGCCTGCATGAAAGGGGACAGCGAGGGAGCAGGGCACAACCACCTATAACCCATCTAATCAGATGTTGGTGTTCCCGGGCAGCCTTTCAAATGTCCCTTTGTCGTCAAAGGTTGGGTTTCCCTCTGATACAGACCCCGTGGTTTTCTGCTGGATAAGGATAGCTCGCTGGGGGAGTGTGGGATGGGATGGGGAGGCCAGGCCGTGGTTTTCTCCCCGATGGAGAAGCCAGAATGGTGCGTGCCTGCTTCCCTCCTCCTGCTGGACAGAAGTCAGATCCTTTACCTGTGGAAATACTGGCCATAACTAGAAGGTACACCCAAGTAAGGAAGGCGGAGCTCCCAGACATTAAGGGGAAGGCAACTGTTCGCAGGATCCAGCCTCCAAAGGTAGAAGTTCCCGTGTATGTGTGTGAGCGTGAGTGGTTTTGTATGGATGTGTATCTGTCTGCATTCTTACGTTGTCCTGGTGTGTGTGGATGTTTGGGTGTGTGTAAAACGAGTGTGTTTCCGTGTGTGTGTGTGTGTGTGTGTGTGTGTGTGTATGTGTGTCCAGAAGAGCCATTCAGCAGGCAGGAGTGGTTCTGCCTTGCCCCGAATTCTAAGCTTCATTTTAAGATCAAAGGCAGTTGATTCGGGTGTTAGGAATGTTTTTGTTGAGTTGTGATTCATTCGTCAAGCATGCTTGTCAGGCCCTAGGCTGATGCTTAACCCCATGAAATCCCTTACTTCTGAAAACTCCTGCTCTAATGGGGCAGACCAGGAGAGACAGGACATGAATGGGGGCAGACCTCAGGTCGTGGGTCAGGTTCTGATGCGCCCGGATGTTGGCCTCATGCTGTATGTGCTGCCCGCCTATGCTCCCCATCTCAGGAATCAGCCCCCACCCCCATCCAGAAACCTGGGCCATCTTCAGCAACTCCCATTCCAGATCCCATTAATCACCTCCTCAGCTGTGTGACTTTGGACACATTATTTAATCTCTCAGAACCTCAGTTTTCTCATCTGTAGAATGGGAATGATACTATTACCAGTTCTGCGGATTGAGAGCTTGAAAAATGGTTACGTCTACCTCCTGTATACATGTGGAACCCACCCATCTCTCTCTAACCCCATCCATTACCCTGGCATAGGCAACAGCTCTTTCTGGGCCCTCTCCCCTCCATTCCAGCCAGAGGACATTCCACCTGGCACTGCCACCCTAGGGATCTTCCCCGAGGCAGATCGATCCAGGCAGAAAGGGGAGGAGGCGTGCTGATTACCAGCAGCTAGCCAGCGATGGGAGCAAAGGGACTCCGCCCATCAGGTCCGCAGCACAGCACCCTGGGGGCTTTCTGAGTGACAGGCTGTGTCTTTGCCCGCCTCTTAGAATATAAGCCTCTCAAGGACAAGGATGCTCATTTCCTTCTCTGTACCCAATGTCTGACAAATAATGGATGCTCGGTATCTATTCAGTGCGTGAATGAGTGAAGATCTGGAGACTGACGGAGAATGGAATCAGGGCAACTGATGTTTGACGATTTCATGACTTGGCAAACTGTCTCAGAACCTCCATCCCTGGCCCGTGGCTGAGGGACCGTGGTGTACCCCGCTTCACCTACCACCCCTCAACCCATCAACCTGGATTCAAGGCTCAACTCTCACATTTCCTTCCTCGGGAAGCTCACTCTGGCCCTGCCCAGCCCCAGAAACCCCTCCCACGGAAGCTCACTCTGGCCCCGCCCAGCCCCGGAAGACCCTCCCACAGAAGCTCACTCTGGCCCCGCCCCACCCTGGAAGCCCCTCCCATGGCTCACTCTGGCCCCGCCCACTGCCCCTCTGTCCACAGTATCCACATGTCCCACAGCCAGGCTCTCTTCTCTCTAGGTCGTGTGCTTGAGGAGCTCAGAGTCTGCTCGTTCTCCACTGGGCCGTGGGCAAAAGCCGTGCCCTCCCACCCCGTGCCAGGCTGGAGTTCTGGCACAGCTGTGGCATCGAAGTGTGTGTGTCCTGTCCACCTCAGTGACTGCCCACACAGCCCCCTAGCTCTTTGCGGAGGCACAGAGGCTCTCTGGACAGCACTTTCCTCCTGTTTTCCTCCTACCAGCTGCAGACCCCTCGTAAACATAAACACATCTCGCAAGCCCTGAATCCATTTGAAGTGTTATCTGTGGGGAACATCTGTGGGTCCCCCTGGCTGTGCAGGGGTCAGCGGAGAGTACAGATGTTCATGGAGATGAGATCTAAACAGAGCTGGTGCATCATGAAAGGAGGCCGGCCGGCCAGCCAGGTGGTGCTCCCGGAGGGGCTGGCCCTGGGAGGAAGAGCTGGCGAAGCCTGGCCCTGGGGGGCACGTGGTTGCTTTTAGACCTGTGGCTACTGCAGTTTGATGTTAGCTTCGCATGGTGGGATCATTGTCCGCACAAACCCACGACACCCACCCAGCAGGATAGGCTCATCTCCACATATCACAAGAGCACCCTGACCAGGACCCGATCAGAGGAGAGAGTGGGTAATTGTGCCAAGCAGATGCCAGGATCCTTGACTGGGTTTTAACTCCTTCTGGAGAAGGTCAGGCTGAACCCAGTTAACGCTGCTCCCCAGGGAAGAGTGAACCAGCATTCATGGGAACCAGCATTCACACGTCACAGGTTTCGCATCACAGGTTTCGCACCAAGAAACCGAGGCACAGGCTCTTCAACACCTGCTCTCCCCTGTTCTTGGGAGCAGAGAGGCACATGCCAGCGGAAACCTGACTGTCCCACACCTGTTCTCTCCACCACCCAGGTGGGCTCAGTGATCTTGCTTTGCCCTAAGGCAGGGTTGGGGTCTCTGAGAAGTGGACTCAGGGAGTTCTGCTTTCCTGCCTCCCTTTCTTCATATAGACATTTCCCTGCGTTTTGAGGAGGCAGGAGGTGGGAAGGGAAATCACTTAGTCTTTTTAAAGACCAGTTGTAGTTAACGGCAGAGCCTGGACCCTCTCCCCAGCCCCATGCTGGGTAGTGGGGGTGACCAGAGTACAGTTCCTGCCCTCAGAGAGCTCACACTCGGATAGGTAAATCTCCTTCCAGCCCATGGCCAATGTCATTTAACAGCCTGCATAGACTGAAGAGGAAATCAGTACCCACGTGCCTCTAAGATAAGGCAACACCGGGAGCTTCTGCAATGATACCGCGCTTCTTCTAAGCTCCAGGCGCTCCTGGCTCTTCCGCACATGCTGTGTCTCTGCCTGAAACTCTGTCCCAGCCTAGTCCCCGTCCGAATCCCCACACAGGTTCCTGAGACCTTCCCCCTGCCCCCAGGCCGCGAGAAGTCCCCCTACCTCTGATCCCTCGCATCTGGAACTTCCGTCTTGGGCCCATATCACACTTCCTTATCATCGGTTCATCAGTTAGCCGCCCTTCCGCCAAACCAAAGCCTGGTGAGAGCAGGGACCTTGTCTACCTTCCTCGTGCATCCACGGTGCCCGGCACTTAAGTAAAACCGCAACGTTTGTTGGATGATGGATAAATGGGAAAGAGCCCTAAGCAGTAGGAACATAAATAACAATCGAATATATGATATAATGAAAGTTCTCTGTTCTGAGTCTATGTATCAAAGGACTTACGGAATTCAAGGTAAATTGAATCGATGTCATGTGGCAAAGTATCTTAATTTAAAGAGTGAACAAGGGGGTGCCTGGATGGCTCAGTGCATTAAGCATCTGACTCTTGGTTTAGACTTAGGTCATGATCTCATGGTTCATGAGATCGAGCCCCTTGTTGGGCTCTGTGCTGACAGTCAGAGCCTGCTTGGGATTCTCTTTCTCCCTCTCTCTCTGCCTCTCCCTACTTGTGCTTTCTCTATAAATAAATAAATAAGAATATAAACAAAAATACCGTAGGTATTCCATAGACATTTAAGGAAGGAGTAAGAAGCTACCATAAACGTGGTCACATGACCAATGCCTGCCAAGTATCAAAAAAGCAGAGGAGCCTTGGGAGTGCCTGGGTGGCTCAATCCATTAAACATCTGACTTGGGCTCTGATCATGATCTGGCAGTTCGTGAGTTCAAGCCCCGCGTCGGGCTCTGTGCTGACAGGTCAGAGCCCGGAGTCTGCCTCAGATGCTGTGTTTCCCTCTCTCTCTCTCTGCCCCTCCCCAGCTCACTCACGCTCATGCTTGCTCTCTCTCTCTCTCTCTCTCTCTCAAAAAAAAAATAAAATAAACATTAAAAAAAAAAAGCAGAAGAGCCTCAAAATTCTCCCCAGCTCTATGGATCAGAGGTCAGCAGACTGTGCCTGTGGACTTGGGTAGAAAAGATGATACTCAGCACAGCTACATACAGAGCTGTACTGACAGTCTTAGAAAAATAGCATTTCCAGACATGCGATGGCTTTGGCACTATATTACTATTTCTGAGAAAGCTACTCTAGCATATATCCCAATGAAAGGAGAAAGACATCAAGATCAGGATCCCCAGCCCCTGGCAACCGCTGGTCTATCCTGTTTTCTGTCTCTGTGGGTTTACCTATTCTGTACACTTTATATAAATAGAACCATATAACAGGTAATGTTAGGTATCTGCCTTCTTTCACTTACCATAATTTTTTTTCAGGTTGGCTCATCCACATTGTAGCATGAGTCATTATTTCATTCTTTTCCAAGTGAATAATATTCCATTATATGGATATGCCACAATTTGAGTATATATTTGTCCGTTAATGGATATTTGGGTCGTTTCCACCTTTTGACTATGGTGCATCGTGCTGCTATAAATATACATGTATATCTATTAGTTTGAGCACCTATGTTCCGTTCCTTTGGGGCACATACCTTGGGGTGGCATTGCTGGGTCATATGTAATTCTATGTTTACATTTTTGAGAAACTACCAAACTTTCTTCCACAGTGGCTGAACCGTTTTTATATCCCACCCAGCCATGCATGAGGGTTCCAATTTTCTTAAATGTTCATTTACTTTTGAGAGAGGGAGCTCACGCACAAGCAGAGGAGAGGCAAAGAGAAGGGGGCACAGAGGATCCGAAGTGAGCTCTGTGCTGACAGCACAGAGCCCGACGCGGGGCTCGAACCCACGAACCGTGGGATCATGACCTGAGTCAAAGTCAGACGCTTAACCGACTGAGCCACCCGGGTGCCCCCAAAAAATTTATTTTTGACAATCTTAAGCAGTATAAAACTCAGAAGCTCCATTTAGGTACAACAAACATGGATATGAAGCTAAGCAACCCTCATCTTTTCCATAAATTGCATAAGATGTAAGTTTGACAGAGCACAGTAATCCTCACAGCAGCAATTCTCAAGGATCAGAATTCATAGATCATTGTGGTTTTGATTTGCACATCCCTCATGATTAATGATGTTGAGCATCTTTTCAGGTGCTTGTTAACATGTGTATGTCTTCTTTGGAGAAATGCCTATTCAGGTCCTTTGCTCATTTTTTAATTGGGTCGTCTTTCTGTTGTTGTAAGAGTTCTTTTTTATTGAATATATATTCTAGACTCTGAATTTATGACATTCTGAATTCTGTATACTTTGTCATTGTTTGTTAATTTCTTTTCCGTGGCCAAACTGGCTGGTTTTATTTTTTTTTCTTATTAAAATAATTATAGGTTCACAGGAAGCTAGAAACATAGTGTGAAGAAGTCCCATATACGCTTCACCCAGTTTCCCCCAGTAGTTACATCTTAGTTACTATAAAACAGTACCTAATACAATATCGAAACAATACAAACAGTATCAAAACCAGTAAATTGACAGTGGTACAATGAGTGTGTAAAGTCCTGTGCCATGTGATCACAGGTGTGGATTCACGTAACCATAGCCACTAGGAAAGTACAACACTGTTCTGTCATGGGGAAACTACTTCCCTCCACCACCATCAACCCCAACCTCTGGCAACCACTAATCTGTTTTCCATATCTACAAACTTGTCGTTTATAGACTATATGGAATCATATAGTATGTGATGTTTTAAGTTCCATCCAAGTAGTTGCATGTATCAACAATTCACTTTTCATAAATCTTTATTTAAATTCCAGTTAGTTAGGGGCACCTGGGTGGCTCAGTCCATTAAGTGTCCAACTCTTGTTTCAGTTCAGATCCCGATCCCATGGTTCGTGAGATCGAGCCCCAGTTGGGCTCTGCACTGACAGTGCGGAGCCTGCTTGAGATTCTGTCTCTTCCTCTCTCTCTGCCCCTCCCCCGATCATGCTCACTTTCTCACTTCCCCTTATCATGCTCATCCTCTCTCTCAAAATAAATAAAGTTAAAAAATAAAATAAATTCCAGTTAGTTAACACACAGTGTTGTCTTAGCTTTGAGTGTACGATATAGTGATTCAACAATTCATACATCACCCGGTGCTCATCACAGGTGCCCTGCTTAATCCCCATCATCTATGTAATCCATTGCCCACACACGCCCTCTGGTAACCATCGGTTTGTTCCCTATAGTTAAGAATCTGTTTCTTGGTTTGCCTCTCAGTCTTTTTGTTTCCCTTTGCTTGTTTGTTTTGTTTCTTAAATGCCACATACAAGTGATATTGTATGATATTTGTCTTTGACTGACTTGCTTTGCTTAGCATTATACTCTCCAGCTCAGTCTACATCATTGCAAATGGCAAGATCTCATTCTTTTCGATAGCTGAGTAATATTCCATTGTATATATGTACACTACGTCTTCTTTATCCATTCATCAGTCAATAGGTACTTGGGCTGTTTCCATAATTTGGCTATTGTAGATAATGTTGCTATAAACACTTGGGTGCATGTATCCCTTTCAATCAGTATTTTTGTATTTTGGAGTAAATATCTAGTAGTGCAATTGCTGGGTCATAGGGTAGTTCTATTTTTAACTTTTGGAGGCACCTCCATCCTGTTTTCCAGAGTGGCTGCACCAGCTTGCATTCCCACCAACAATGCCAGAGGGCTCCCCTCTCTCCACATCCTTGCCAACACATGTTGTTTCTTATGTTGTTGATTTTAGCCACGCTACGAGATATGAGGTGATATCTCATTATAGTTTTTTTAAAGTTTTTATTTAAATTCCAGTTAGTTTCAGATGCACAAGTTAGTGATTCAAGACTTCCATACAACACCTGGTGCTCACCACAAGTCCTCTCCTTAATCCCCATCACCTGTTTCACACATCCCCCCACCCCCACCAACAGTTCCTTCACTTTTATTGTCACATAGTGTTGCATTGTATTGTATTGTATTGTATCATAGCCATCTACCTATTGTATGTCATTTTGGTTGTTTCCAGTTTGGAGGGACTGCAGATAAAGCTCCTAAGCACCTGTGAACAGATACTTGTGTAGACTTAAGGTTTCATTTCTCTTAGATAAATGCCCACATGTGTATAATTGATGGGCCATATGGTAAGTGTATTTTTAGGGTTTCTTGCTGTTATTGTTCTGTGTCTGGCTGGTTATCTTTTTTTTTTTTTTAAGAAACTACCAAACTATTTTCCAGAGCACTCTGTACCAGTGTGAGCCAAGTGTAGAAATCTTAACTCATTTAATATCCCTTTATACTCTTCCACTTGTAATTGAGTTGTCTTATTATTTCCTTAGATCGGGAACCCCATCAAACAGAACAGCGTTATACCTTTTGCTTCAGGCATGAAACACAATTTGGCCCATCAATTATATACATTTGGGCATTTACTTCAGAGAAATGAAATCTTATGTCTACACAAATATCTGTTCACAGGTGTTCTTAGGAGCTTTATTTGTGGTAGACAAAAATTGGAAACAACCAAAATGCCCTGCAATAGGTAGATGGCTAAAATGCAATACAATACAATGTAATTCAATACAATACAACACAATACAAACTCAATAGAAGAAAGACCTACTGCATCCACCCATATTTTTGCTTACCACCTTCTTTCTTTTTCTTCTTGATGTTCCAAGATTCCTTTTTCTGTCATTTCCTCTCTGCTTAACGTTTATTTATTTATTTATTTATTTTGAAAGAGACAGAGAGAGTGTGAGCGGGGGAGGGGCAGAAAGCGAGGGAGAGAGAGAATCCCAAGCAGGCTCTGCATCGTCAGCACAGAGCCTGACTCGGGCCTCAGACTTCCCCACCGTGAGGTCTTGACCTGAACCAAAACCAAGAGCTGGACGCTTAACCCACTGAGCCCCCCAGGCGCCCCCGTCTTTGTTATTGTTGTTATTGTTTCAGGAATAGAATTAGTGATTTGTCACTTACATGTAACACCCAGTGCTCATCCCAACACGTGTCCCCCTTAATGTCCGTCATCCATTTAGCCCATCCCCCCCAACACCCCTCCAGCCACCCTCAGTTTTTCACCCTCTGTATTTCAGAGTCTCTTATGGTTCATCTCCCTGTTTTTATAATATTTCCGCTTTTCTGCCCCTATGTTCATCTGTTTTGTATCTTAAATTCCACGTATGAGTGAAGTCATGTTATTTGTCTTTCTCTGACTTATTTTGCTTAGCATAATACCCTCTAGTTCCATCCACATTGTTGCAAACAGCATGATTTCATTCTTTTTGATCACCAAGTAATATTGCATTGTGTGTGTGTGTACACACACACACACTCACACACACACACACGACTTCTTTATCCATTCATCAGTCAGTGGACATTTGGGCTCTTCCCATACTTTGGCTATTGTTGATAGCGCTGCTATAAACATTGGGGTGCAGGTGCCCCTTCAAAATAGCCTTCCTATATCCTTTGGATAAATACCAAGTAGTGCAATTTCTGGGACATAGGGTAGTTCTATTTTTAATATTTTGAGGAACCTCCACACTGTTTTCCAGAGTGGCCGCACCAGTTTGCATTCCCACCAGCAGTGCAAGAGAGATCCTCTTTCTCCGCATCCTCACCAGAATTTCTTGTTTCCTGAGTTGTTAATGTTAGTTATTCTGACAGGTGTGTTCTTCATTGTGGTTTTGATTTGTATTTCCCTGATGATGAGTGCCTTTTTTGTAGTGAGTACAAATGGAATGCTTTTTTCATTATGCCTTCCTAACTGGCTATTCTTTGTGTATTGGCATGCCATTCATTTTTTTTTTATATTTATTTATTTTTGAGAGAGAGTCAGAGTGCAAGCAGGGGAGGGACAGAGAGAGAGAGACACAGAATCCAAGGCAGGCTCCAGGCTCTGAGCTGTCAGCACAGAGCCCAACGTGGGGCTCAAACCCACTAACTGAGACCATGACCTGAGCCGGACTCAGACGCTTAACCAACTGAGCCACCCAGACGCCCCCAGGAATGCCATTCATTTTTATACATTCCATTCACATCCATCCACGTTAGTACATTTGCTCATTATTTCTGGTAGTTTGTAGTTTATTCTCATGGATCGGAGGTATCAAATCATATCAGATGTTACTAATTATATTTTTCACACTCCATCCCAACATTAGCATTGCCTCTTTTCTTGTGGCCGGCCATCCAGAAAACCATTCCGTCGCGGTGCTGGTGGTGGTGCATCCTCATCTGGTCCTGACTTTAGTGGGGGCGCTTTCAGCATTTCAGCACGAGGCGTGTGATAGCACGTTGAAATAATGTGTTTTAATAGTGCAGGGGAGAGGACCCACCTATTCTGTTGTCCCCCTGCCCACAATGTCATGAGCAAGGCATGAATCACAAAAGCACTTAAACACAAAAAAACCGTGCCATCGGAGATTTAAGAATAGTCTCCTGAATAACTACTGGGTCAAAAAGAAAATCCAAAAATGGAGTCATAGTACATTAAGAGAATCCTCTAATCAGGAACAGAGATATATGAAGGAGAAATCTCGGGGGCGCCTGGGTGGCTCAGCAGGTTGAGCATCCAACTCTTGGTTTCAGTTCAGGACATGATCTCACAGCTGATGAGAAGGAGCCCCACGTCCGGATCTGCGCTGACAACGCGGAGCCTGCTTAGGACTCTCTCCCCACCTCTCTCTGCCCTTCCCCCGCTCGCACTGTCTCTGTCTCTCTCCAATGAATCAATAAATTAAAAAAAAAAAATTAAGGAGAAGTCTCGAAACAAGTAACCGCTTAAACCGGCCTGAGAGGAGGGGGAATGTGTTGACTAAGAGCCAAGCAGCAGAAACGTCCGGGTGCAGGTGGCCTGGCAGCAGACTCGCTGTCCTCGTTCCCAGAGCAAACTCCGGACCGCACGCTCTGCGGGTCACACGAGCTTCTGGTGCTGGGGAGGGACCCCACAGGGGGCACCGTTGGCACTGTGGTCTCAAAAGAAGCACAAGGACCAAGCTTTGTGACTGATTTCCTTTTCTTTTCTACACTAGAGCAAAATCAAGGTCAGCAGCGCAGGCACCTGGTTCTCATACTGGTGTTCTGAGTAGAGAGGGAGAGTCCCCTGTGGAGTGCCCCCGGGTGTGGCCCCAAGTCTGCGTGGGATCCCCGGGGCCCCGCCATCTTCGGTACCACGTGGGCAGCTGTGCCTCTGAGGGATGTTGGAAACAGGGGTCTGGTTATCGGTGATCTTTGGGTCCCTGCAGCACCACTTGTCTCTGCTCCGTCGTGTGATTTATTGAGTGCCTGCTGTATGCAGTGGGAGTGGGGGTCACAGGAGCCAATGGAGGGGCTGGTCTGGGCTCATCTCACGCTCCTTCCTCACCCCATTCTTTCACCTGCGTCTCCCCCAAACGTTCCGTGTTATTTCACACCTCGGTGCCTTTGTGTATGCTGTTTGTGCCACGCGGACTGCCTTTCCTTCCTGGCAAACTCCTCCATCTTGCAGAGGGAGCTCCAGAGTCCCTTCTACCATGAAGTGTGCTGTGCCACTTCTGATGCCTCTCCCTAATGCCCGCACATGCCTCATGCCTGCCTCTGCCCGCTGGCCGCACTGCATCCACCTCCGTGTCCCTTTCTGAGCTGTGGTCCCTTGCTGCTGAATGAATGGATGAATGATGACGGTGATGGTCATTCCCAAGCACTTCAGGCCCCCACGCCCAGCAGCACGGCCCCTGCTTCTGGTGGGCATGGTCCCCGACGGGCGATGGGGCGGGGGGGGGGAAGCCCCGCATTGGAGGCAGGCCCTGCCTGGCACACAGTAGGCTCTCAGTGAATGGCTGCTGTAGGGTATGGCTGCGTTGAACCCGTGAATGGAGGCAGGGTAGGCCGAGGGCCACGGGGAGCCTCGGGCTGCGTGAGACCCTGACCTGAGCCTCTCTCTCCTTTGCCTGTCTGTTTCCAGGAATCCCGCCGAAGGCGAGGAAAAAGCCTTTGAACTTCCCCTTAGAAAAATCTCTTGTTCTTTGGAGGCTTTCATTGTGAGGAGTCCGGCGAGCCTGTGGTTTCGAAGCCGTGGTGGTAGCCCCCACAGCTGTCTCGGGAGGCTGGAAGGCGCCTTCGAATCCTGGGGTTTTCACAGACGCATTTGTTCTTCTCTTTCCCTTGGCCTTGCGTTGCCTCGGAAAGCGTTGCAGATGTTGGGCAGAGCTGGTGCAGAGGGCGGGGGCTCCCGACCCTGGCTGCACGTTCGCCAGGCGTCCCGGACCGGAGCTATACGGACCCCTCGGGGCTCCGAGCCTCCAGATGCCGGCGGAGTGCTGGGTCTGGGTCTCAGGTCTCTGCCTTCACCTCTGGGGGACAGACCCGGTTCGCAGGCCTTTTGCCCAAAAGCAGTGGTTTGCCTAGGAGGGAGTTGGAACCTGTGCCTCTCACTGGCTGAATGGACATGATCTCTAAAATGGGAAGAATAACCCTGTCCTCAAGAGGGTGTTGCAACAATTGAGACAGTGCATTTAAACTCTCCAAGGGGAGGAAGGAGAAGTCGCATTTGTTAGGACCCACCTGTGTGCGAGGGAGGCACAGACATGGCTGGTCGGAACCTTGGTTCGCGGCTGGCTCAGCCACGATATGCCGAGTGACCTTGGTCGGGTTGTTTCCCTTTGTGTCTAAGTGACCACTTCAGTAAACCCGGAATAACGGAAGGATTAGATGAGGTGAGGCTTGAAAAGCTCTAGGGAGCCCATCTGGCGCACAGTAACGATTTCATGTGTGTCTGACTTGTAGAAGACCTCAGTAAATTGTATTTCCATTCACTTCCTCCCTCATTTCTTACCACTAAATTCATTCTGTGATTTAGATCTGGCAATTAATGGGTAGTTTGTGGGGTTACATTTTTTTTTAATTTACTCTTGAGAGACAGAGCACCAGTGGGGGAGGGGCAGAGAGAGAACGAGACACAGAATCGGAAGCAGGCTCCAGGCTCTGAGCTGTCAGCACAGAGCCCACCATGGGGCTCAGACTCACAAACCGCAAGATCATGACCTGAGCCAAAGTCAGATGCTTAACTGACTGAGCCACCCAGGCGCCCCATTTATAGGTTTATAGAAGATGAAGGGGGCACCTGGGTGACTCAGTCAGTTAAGCATCCAACTTTTGATTTTGGCTCAGGTCATGATCTCAGAGCTGTGGGATCAAGCTTCACGTTGGCCTCTGCGCTAGGCATAGGGCCTTCTTGGGATCCTCTCTCTCCTCCTCTCTCTGTCCCTTCCCTGCTCATACTCTCTCTCTCAAAAAATTTTTAAAATGAAAGAATTTTTTTAAAAAACCAAGGCAACTGACACTACCAAGTGTTGACTAGGACAGGGAGCAATGGGAACTCTCATGCAGTGCCGGTGGGAATGCAAAATGGCGCAGCCGCCGTGGACAACAGTTTGGCAGTGTCTTACAAAGGTAAATGCCCACTCCTCCTAGGACTCTCTGCAGCCTCCCTCTTAGGTATTTACCCAGGGAGAGTGAAAGCGTATATTCACACAAAAATCGGGACTGTGGATGTTTGTAGCAGCATTATTCACAATTACCAAACATTTGAAATGACCCTAATGTCCTTCCGATGGGGGAATGGACAAATAGAGTGAGGTACGTTCACTTCATAAGAGTACCACTCAGCAAGAAAAAGGAACAGACTTTTGATATCCACAACATGGGTGGATCTCAAATGCACTGAGATAAAGAAGCTGGGCTGGGGGCGCCTGGTGGCTCAGTCAGTTAAGTGTCCGACTTCAGCTCAAGTCATGATCTCATGGCTTGTGAGTTCAAGCCCTGAGTCGGGCTCTGTGCTGACAACTCAGAGCCTGAGCCTGTTTCGGATTCTGTGTCTCTCCTTCTCTCTGCCCCTCCCTACTCATGCCTTGTCTGTTTCTCTGTCTCTCTCTCTCTCTCTCTATTAAAAATAAATAAACATTAGGGGCACCTGGATGGCTCAGTCAGTTAAGCATCTGGCTTTGGCTCAGGTCACAATCTTACAGTTCATGGGTTCGAGCCCTGCATCGGGCTCTGTGCTGACAGCTCAGAGCCTGCAGCCTGTCTTGGGATTCTGTGTCTCCCTCTCTTTCTGACCCTCCCCTGCTCTCACTGTCTGTCTCTCAAAAATAAATAAAACATTTAAAAAAAGAAGTAGCTTAAAAAATTTAAACAAACAAAATAAACACTAAAAAAAAAAAAAAGCCAGGTTGAAAAAAAAAAACCACCCTGCATGCTGTATGCTTGCATTTATGTGACATTTATGTAAAAGGCAAAACAGTAGGGACAGTGCGTGAAAACAGGGAGTCAGACAGGCGTATGTACATTCACATTCAGAGAAGTTGCGTTCACAATAACTAAAAGGTGCAAACAGCCCCAATGTCCACCCGTGGAGGAGGGGATAAACAGCAGGTGGTGCAGGCACACGATGGAATATTATTCAGCCTTAAAAAGGAATGAAATTCTGACAGTTTCCTTGAGGACGTGGATGGGTGGATGAGCTTTAGGATATTATGTTAAAAACAAGCCAGACACAAGAGACAAATACCGTATGATTCCACTCGCATGAGGTACCTAGAGTTGTCAGATTCATAGAGGCAGGAAGTAGAATGGTGGTTCCCAGGGGCTGGGGAAGATGAAGACGGGGAGTTATGATTTAACAGGTACAAAGTTTCTGTTCAGGATGATGAAAAAGTCCTGGAAATAGATCCTGGCGATGGTTTCCTAGCATTGTGCATATGCTTAGTGCCATTGAATTGTCACAGTTAAAAACCATTAAAATACATTTGGTATGATGTATATTTTAATGTTTACTTATTTTTATTTGACAGAAAGAAAGAGAGAAAGCATGAGCCAGGGAGGGGCAGAGAGAATGAGAGAGAAAATCCCCTGTCAGCACAGAGCCCAGTGTGGGGCTCAAACTCACAAACGGTGAGATCGTGAGCTGAGTTAAAATCAAGAGCTGGATGCCTAACCCGACTGAGCCACTCAGGTGCCCCTATGTTATGTATATTTTAAACTAAAGAAACAGATGGGGCCCCTGGGTGGCTCGGTTAAGCCTCCAACTTCGGCTCAGGTCATGATCTCACAACTCGTGGGTTCGAGCCCCACATTGGGCTCTCTCTGTCAGTGCAAAGCCTGCTTCAGATCCTTTGTCTCCTTCTCTCTCTCTGCTCCCCCCCCTACCGATCGCTCACGATCTCTCTCTCTCAAAAAAATAAATAAATAAAAATTTTTAAAAAACAAACAAAAAATAATGAAAAACTAAAGAGACAGAATGAACCAGTAATTTCCCAGGACTCAGGATGTGTTGTAGGGTAGGTAGGTCAAGGGAACTGGGGGAATGAAGAACTGTTTGTACCTCCGATTGTCAGGGTGGTCACATGACAATTCATTTGTGCAGAGAGAACTGTACACCAAAAAGAAAGGATTTTACTCCTGCGAATTTAAAATTAGATTTTAAAAAGGCGTTCCGGCTGGGTTCCAACTTTTCTTTCAGTTCATGCATTTAGCCCACAAATATTAATTAATTCCACCTGTGCACAGGGCAGAGCCCTAGGAACGCGTGTTCCCTGGGACCCTGGGGACGGCCGTGGGCGTGGATCCCGACACCGATGAGCCAAAGGAGAGAACAGTGTGGCCGCCTTACTGTGATTTTGGTAAAAATCATGTCAGTAGGTTTTTCCTTTGGAGGCCAGCTGAAACCTGGTGGGGCCGGACACCTCCACACCTTCTCAAGCCATTTTTTAGTTAAGTATCTTTGCTCAGCAACCCTTCACGTCTGCCTCCTTTTGATGCTCTGGTTTTAAAACAGCTCTGGTTTTTCCTTTTGTTTGCGTGTTTCCTTACCCTGCCCCCAACCCTTGAATGAGGCTGTCTGAACACCAGGGACACGGTTCCATTTTCAGGGCGTCCCTCTCAGGGTGGGCCGTTGCCTTCAGCCTGAGGCCGCCACTCCCTCTCGTGTTCCCAGAGATCAGCTAAAGAGGTTAGTTAAGTTGCAAGTTAGAGCAACTGGCTTCTACAAAAAAGGGAGGGTGTTTGGCTGAGGACACTTAAAGCCCCCCCCCCACCTCCCCCCCCACCCCTGGCTGGGCTACCTTCAGGCAGGGCTGGATCCAGCGGTTAATTAATATCCTCAAGTTCTCTGTCTCTGTCTTTACCTTGTCCCGCCCCTTTCTCCCAGTGCAGTCCTTCCTTTGACTCCTGACCTCTCTCCTCCCTGCCGACTGCTCAAGGCCTCAGCAACTCGGCTCCTCAGGGTGGCCCCCGGGATGCTGACCTCCGCGGAGAGACACCGCACTCCTGGAAGTCATTTTGCTTTCAGGATGTTCCTCACAAGAAGCAGTTTGTCAGGGTTTTGTTTAGATGCCAGCATCATGCTCATGACTTGGAACAGCCCCCTCCCACCTGCCCGGGCCCGGTGTGCCTCCCGCTTGCTCCACGGACCCCCTCCGTGCATGGCCTTGCCCTGCTCTCAGGCGTGCTCTCTCAGCCCACGGAGTGCTGGAGCCACATGCTGGGGTGACCCCCCACCCCGTGCCACCTCCTGGGGACCCTCCGAGCCCACTGCTACAGAACGTGGCCGCGCAAACATCCCAGTGAGCGACGCAGAACCCGGTTGTTTTTCTGTGTCTTCTTCGTCTGCTGAAGAGACACGAGAGAGTGTCCCCTGCAGGGGGCCAGGGATACAAAGATGAAAACATGGCTACTGCCCGAGTTCTAACAAGA
>PJEM01002021.1:175073-227108 GCA_004023845.1 Helogale parvula
GGCCAGGTTATGCAGGCTTCAGTTGTTTTGATAAGAAATATGAATTTTAGGGGCACCTGGGTGGCTCAGCTGGTTAAGCATCTGACTTCAGCTCCGGTCATGATCTCCCAGCTTGTAAGTTTGAGCCCCATGCCAGGCTCTGTGCTGACAGCCAGAGCCTGGAGCCTGCTTCAGATTCTGTATCCCTCTCTCACTTTGCCCCTCACCCACTCATCCTCTGTCTCTCTCTCTCTAAGAATAAATAAAACTTTAAAAAAAAGAAATATGAATTTTAGCCTTTGGTTAGTGATTCCCAAATCAGTCTCCCTGGAACAGATTCATGAGATGTTCCTGAGACAAAGGGTTCCACAGTTAGGGAGACCTCACAGGCAACTTCTCCCCAAATCTCCACCTTGGATAGTTACAAAATGTATTAACACACTAAAGGCCCTGAGAAGTCCTGCAGCAAACATCTTTTTGACTAATTAATCAGAGTTTCCATCAAGCCATCTTGTAGCCTTCTTCGTGTTCCAGGGGACGCGTAGCTCAGGCAGTAGGGAACCTCTGCAGGATTCAGGGCAAGAGAGTGACAGGGTCAGATGCCCATGATGTGATGGAGGCAGGGAGACGTGACTGGTCACTGGCCAAGTCAGAGAATCTGTCTCAGTAGCTACCAGGATGTCTGGGAAGGACTCAGCAAAATCACTAGATGGAGAAGGAATTGACCACAGAAAGCTGGGAGACAAGTAAGAAGACAGCGGGCTGCCTCAGGGCTCTGCTGATGAGCCTCCCTCCTCTCCATGCTGGCAGCGGTCATGATCCCTGGGACGCTCTGAGTCCTGGAAAGCAGTAGCTGGGAAGGTCTTCTTCCTGCCCACCTGTGTTTACATTCGGTAAGAGCAGGTCCTGTGTCCCCTCCAAGGCTCCAGAGGACCCCAGCTTCCCACAGAGCACAGCTTGCCTTTTGCTACCTTTCGAGAAGAGGGACAACAGATTAAAGCCAATACTTACACAGACTACCCCGGCCCCTGAATTCTTAAGCAGAGTGGAGGACTGGGTCTCCCACGAGATCATCAAAACTAGCACTAAAAACACTTTTTGTTTTAAGTTTATTTACTTTGAGAGAGACAGAGACAGAGTGAGCAGGGGAGGGGCAGAGAGAGGGAGAGAGAGAAAGAATCCCAAGCAGGCTCCGCACTGTCAGCACAGAGCTCGACACGGGACTCGAACTCATGCGCCGTGAGATCATGACCTGAGCTAAAACCAAGAGTCAGAGGCTTGACCAACTGAGCCACCAGGCACCCCAATACTTCTCACATCCTGATCGGACCTGCTGGCTGGTAGAAGGCCTACGTTTCAGGCATCTCTGAATCATTATCTGTAACGCACGCGAGACTCCGGGTCAGAGAAGTGCATTTCCAGCTGTAACTTACGGAGACTCTCACAGGCCGGCCTCACGGGAAATCCAGGCAGAAAATGAGTTGGTGGAAAGGCGCGCAGTACAGGTGCAGGTGTGGGCAGGCCCAGAGGGACAGGGGGGCTTTCGGCATTGTTCTGCGTCCGCTGCCTGTTTTCTGTCCCCTTGTCAATGCCGCTGTAGCTGCAAAGTCTCCTGAGAAGACCTTGCAGGCAGATGGCTTACAGCTCAGTACCTTCCATCCTTTTTCCTACAAGGCCACCAGGGGCCCTACAGACCCTCTTCCTGGCCTGGGTGTGGCAGCCCGGAGAGGGGCACTCAGGCGGGAGGCCACGGCCCCACACTGCCAGTGGGGAGAACTCAGACTCACTCCCTCATCCATTCATTCGTTCATGCACTCGTCCTGTGTTTATTGAGTCTGCTGTGTGGACTAAACTTTGTATTTGTGTTGGGGGTAAGAGATGAACAGGTGTGGGGCACCTGGCTGGCTCAATCAGTTAAACATCTGACTTCAGCTCAGGTCATGATCTCATGGTCCATGAGTTTGAGCCCCATATCAGGCTCTCTGCTCTCAGCACAGAGCTCACTTCAGATCTTCTGTCTCCCTCTCTCTCTGCCCCTCCCTAGCTCGTGCTCTCTCTCTGTGTCAAAAATAAATTTTTAAAATTTTGTATAAAAGATAAACAGTCGTGAGCCTCCTGGAGCTCTTGGCCCGGGAAGGGAGGCTGATGAGTAAACCCTACCGGGCACTGAGACGCAGCAGTCCCTGATCCCAGCTGGGAAGGTTGTGGGCAGGAGGCAGAACAGGGCTGAGGCTAGAGCTGAGATTTTAGGGGAGAAGTAGGAATGGGGGGGTAGGCACTTCTGGGCAGGGGGGTGCTCCTGGGGGAGAAGCCAGTGTGCAAATGCATGGAGGCCTGACGGAGCACCGTGCCTTAGGAGCTGGGAGTGGTTTGGTTTGACCAGAGCCTGACATTGGGAGAGCATGGGGAAGGAGATGAGGCGGAGAGGTGGGGAGTCCCGGGCCCATGGGGTGGGGGGCCTGATCGCTGCGCTAGAGGGTGTAGCTTTTCTTCAGGTGACTGTGCCTGGCAAGCCACGGAAGGGCCTTGGACAGGGTCATGTGGAGCCTGCAGCTCCAAGATGGATAAAACAAGAAAGAGGGACCTGAGTGACGTCAGCTCCGGGGAGGGGGAAGAGAAGCCTCCACATTGAGAGGAGGAAGTGGGATGTGGAAGGGGTGCACAGCCGGAGCCCCTGGGCCGAGATGAGCTCCAGAAGTGAAGTCTAGGGGCAGGACCGAGGTCTGCCATATGGACATATACTGCACCCATTATAAATAATAGTAAAATAATGGAAGCCGTGTAAATGTCTGAGGATGAGGGAGAATGGCCGAGTAAATCACAGGGCAGGGTAGGGACCCGGGAAACATCAAAGCAGCCTGTGTCACTTGCAGCCAAATGGAGTGTGAGTCTCGCCATCTCACGGGGACAACCCCCCCTCCTTCTCCCAGGAACAGAGGCACGGACCCTCCCCGTCCTAGAGCCCACAGTTTGCTCTCCGGGTTTCCTGATGGGACAGGGGTGGGAGGTGAAGGGGCCTCTCTGCCCTGCTGATGCTTCCCTCCATCGGGGGCAGGGCACCCCAGGTCCAGGTGACCTGCTGGGACAGGAGGTTCAGGGAGGAAAACAGGACCCCTCCCCCCCCATCAGACCTCATCCCTCCACATGCGCCCACACAGCCCCCATGTCCGCAGGCTGGAAGCAAATGTCCAAAAATGGAAATCCTTGTGCTAGGTTGGTGGGATGGTGGGTGGGTCCTGCTCCTAAAACTTCCCGAAAATAATCTATTGCCTTCTTAATAATAATATTGGAAAATACCCCACACGCCCACATACACAAAATGCCCTGGTTTCGTGCGAGTGTAGTATTCTGTGGCGGCCACAGGAGCTTCCGTCCTGCCTGCTGTCGTTAACGCAGCCACCAACTGGTAAACTGTGCGTCTTGCTTCCTCCGGCTTTGATACAACGTGGTCGGGACGCATGGATTTAAACTTCCCAAGAGGGGCGCCCTGGTGGCTCAGTCAGTTAAGTGTCTGACTTCGGCTCAGGTCATGATCTCACAGTTTGCGAGTTCGAGCCCCGCATCAGGCTCTGTGCTGATAGCTCAGAGCCTGGAACCTGCCTTGGATTCTGTGTCCCCCTCTCCCCTGCTCATGCTCTGTTTCTCTCTCTCTCTTTCCCAAAAATGAACATTAAAAAATATTTAAAATTTCTAAGAAATGTCAGGTTTATCAGGAGTGTAGGGGAAGTTGGTAGAATCTTCTATGCATTCCATGTTAATACAGGCTGAATGAGTCTCTTGAGAACCTTGGCGGCCGGTGTGGGAACTCTGATTCCATGGTCCTGGGTTTATCAGGTTTATGGTTGATGCCTTTGAAGGTGGGCATGGCTGCGCCTGGCTCTCGCCTCCGGGAGTGGGCACTTTGGGTTCAGCGTCTCCTGCATCAGGTCACTCTGTGGACACTGGTGTCAACACCAAACCGAGAATCTGGGGCAGATCGTTTGGAGAGAGTCTGCGGTTGCAAACCACCCACCCGTGGGCAGTTTCAGAGGGAGAGCCCGAGAGAAACTTCCTCACATGGACATTTCCAGGGGGGCGCACCCTGCTCCCAGGAGGGAAGGGAGAATGTGCCCATTCCCCCCCCCCCCCCCAGCTCAGAAGTGGGCAAGGCTCCTGGAGCCTGGAGAGGGGCGGGGCTCACACCCCCCGGGGGTAGGGGAAGGGGTGAAATAAGGGGCCAGGAAACTGAGGCAGCACAGATCTTTCCATTTTTGGACATTTGCTTCCAGCCTGCTTACGTGGAGGCTGTGTGGGCGTTATGTGGAGGGATGAGGTCTGATGGGGAGGAGGGGTCCCGTTTTCCTCCCTGAACCTCCTGCCCCCGCAGGTCACCAAGACCTGGAATACTCTCGCCCCAGGGGAAGGAAGAAGCATCAGAAGTGCGGAGCTTCCCCCCCAACACCACCTCCCAGCTTTGCCCCCTCAGGAGAAGACCTTGAAAGGAAACGTGTGTTCCCGGGTAGACCCTCACTCCACATGACTGTGGGTGCGCCAGGGCCCCTGCTGGGAAGATCTCCTGGAGGCCCCGCCCCCACCCCACCTCCACTGCTTCTGTTCCAGGCTGTGGGCACAAGTCCAGCCACCAGTGGGCCACCACAGAGGTCCTGTCTGAATCAGAAGTGCTCAGGCTTCAGGGAGTGTGCCCCCCGCCCGACCGGGGGTGGGGGGCCCCAGTAGGCTTGGTGCTAATGGGGGTAGGGGATGTGGCCTGCTCACCTCAGGAATGCAAGCCTCTCTAGCGCCCTCTTCTAAACAGATTCTATCAGGCTTTCTGTTAGGGGCTGTTTTTCTCTGGGGACTCCACACCCCAGGCTGTGCCAGGATGTGTGGTGCACAGGTCTAGGCACAGGGGGCACCCTCACTGCACACCCCCCAGAAGCACCCACTCGGGGGCCCCACGGCGCTGACACCAACACCCCCGAGAGCAAATCCAGGCCTGGCTCCCACCCCCCTGAACCTTGGTTCCTCCTTCTGCAAACCCTGACCTCCCAGGGTGGATATAGAATCAGCTCGGGGGAGGGGAGGGAGATGAAGGTGCCCAACTGAGGGGCGCTTGTGTGGCTCAGAGCGTTAGGCATCCAACTTTCCCTCAGGTCATGATGTCATAGTTTGTGAGTTTGAGCCCCGTATCGGGCTCTCTGCTGTCAGCACCCAGTCTGCTCTGGATCCTCTGTTCCCTCTCTCTCTCTCTCTCTCCCTCTCTCTCAAAAATAAATAAATATTAGGGGCACCTGGGTGGCTCAATAAGTTGAGCAGTTAAGCGTCCGACTTGGGCTCAGGCCTTGATCTCACAATTCGTGGGTTCAAGCCCTGCATTGGGCTCTGAGCTGACAGCTCAGATCCTGGAGCCTTTTTAGGATTCTGTGTCTCCCTCTCTCTGCCCCTCCTTGCTTGCACTCTGTTTCTCTCTCTCTAAAAAAATAAACATTAAAAAAATTTTAATAAATAAATGTTAAAAAAAATTCTTAGTTAAAAAAAAACAACAGGTGCCCGGCTGAGGGGGTCACTGTTTGTGGGCCACCTGTTTCCCTGGCCCGGGTCACTCAGGCCCCCGGGGAGGACTTCACTCAAAGCCGTCCATGTGGCCTCCATAACGCCGTGGCCTCTGGGGAGCTCATGGAGGAGAAGCCAGCCTTTGAAGAGCCGTGGCCTTGTTTATGACCCGGATGAACATCTCTGGGATTTCCTGAGGCTTTGGTCTCACGTCAAGCCCGGGGAGCCAGCACCTCATGAAACCTGTTTTATGAGAAAACAGGCAGTCCAGGCAGGGGCAGTGAGGGGGCCGCGTTTGTAGGCAGGCTGCGTGGCCAACTCTAGATTCACCATCACCAGCCTGGCGTGTTTGTGGTGTCTGGGCTGACACTGCTTTCGACACACCTGCTATTTCTCTCTTTTTTTTTTTTAATGTTTTTTATTTATTTTTGAGAGAGAGAGAGAGACAGTGTGAGCAGGGGAGGGTCAGAGAGAAAAGGAGACACAGAATCTGAAGGAGGCTCCAGACTCTGAGCTGTCAGCACAGAGCCCAACACACGGCTCGAACTCACAATCGTGAGATCACGACCTGAGCCTAAGCCGGACGCTTAACCGACTAAGCCACCCAGGCACCCCCATTAATTTTCTTTTATTTAGAGGAGAGAGAGACAGCATGAGCAGGGGAGGGGCAGAGAGAGAGAGAGAGAAAGAATCCCAAGCAGGCTCTGGACAGTGTGGAGCCTTGTGCGGGCACGGCTTGAACTCACGAACCGTGAGATCATGACCTGAGCCGAAACCGAGACTCGGATGCTTAACCGACTGAGCCACCGAGGCGCCCCGACATGTCATTTCATACACATGCCTTCTTGGTCAGCCTTATTTCACAATCCCTGCCCTTTGGAGAGGAGCAGCGTCCGTGGAGAGGGGAGATCTGCCCGGGGACACTGTAAAGTCTGTGATTTGGTCGCACTTAGTACAGTCACAGCGTTGTGTGACCATCACCAACAACTGGTTGCAGAACTTAGTCATCGCCCTTAAGGGAAACCCAGCACCCTTTGGCGGTGACTCCCCAGCCCCTGACAACCACTAAACCCACTTTCCATCCCCGTGACTTTACATATTCTGGAAGTTTTGTTGTAAATGGACCCATTCAGGATGTGGCCCTTTGTGTCTGTGTCCTTTCACTCGGCATAATGTCGCAGAGAATCAGCACGTCACTCCTTCTTCTGGCAGAATAAGATTCCATCGTGTGGCCAGACCACATTTTGTGTATCCGTTCATCAGTTGAGGGACCTTCGTGGCTATTGTGACTGGTGCCTGTGTGAATGCTCATCTGCAAGGCTTTGTTCTTGGCTTTTTTTTTTTTTAATTTTATTTGAGTAATCGCTACACCCCACATGGGGCTCGAACTCATGACCCCAAGACCAAGAGTCGCGTGCTCTTACGACTGAGCCAGTCAGGCTCCTCATGTTCTTGGCTTATTTTTTAAATAAAACGTTTAGTGAGCATTCGGTGGGTTACTCAGATGATCTTATTTTTCCCTCAGGGAACCCTATGAGGTAGGTTCTGTAATGACGTCCATTGTACAGACAGGAAGACTGAGGCACAAAGGGAGTAAGTTGTCCAAAGTCACATGACTGAAGAGTGGTGCTCTTATTCTTCACCACAGTCAGGATGGAAATGAAGTTGGTCCTGATGTCTCCGACGCTTTTAAACAGACGGTGTAGGGGCACCTGGGTGGCTCAGTCGGTTAAGCCTCCGACTTCGGCTCAGGTCAGATCTCACGTTTGTGGGTTCGAGCCCCGCGTCGGGCTCTGTGCTGACAGCTGGCTCTGTGCTGACAGCTAGCTCAGAGCCTGGAGCCTGCTTCAGATTCTATGTCTCCCTCTCTCTCTGACCCTCCCCCTCTCATGCTCTGTCTCTCTCTGTATCAAAAATAAATAAAACATTTAAAAAATTTAAAAAATAATAATAATAAAAAAATAAACAGACGGTGTATTGCTTCCAAGTCACACTCACCCAACCTCAGGCTCTACCCTGAAGGCCAACGGGGAGGCGTTGAAGATTCTACCAGATCCTTCCTCAGAAATCAGGAGCGGGTTCAATGGCCACCACCCTCGCCCAGGCGTTACGGAGACAGCAGTCTGCCTCCAGCGTGAGGGACCAGGTTTCCACACAAAGGCCCGGGCCACACGGGACAACTGACTGGGGACGTGTGTCCTCCTCAGCCCGCCCGCCCAGGAAACCATGGGACAGTCTTGTGGGGCTGACAGAGTCCCCGGGGGATGAGGTAGCCAACAGCCAGGGGGAATCTTGGGCCTGAAGGGTCGGAAGGGGAGGGGCAGGGCTGGGGAAAAAGCTGGCCTCAGCCCTCCCTCCGACGGACATTGTCCTGTGTTTCCTGACCCGGATGGGGTCCAGTCTGACCCAGGTGGGGCAGGAGCGAGGCAGGACTGGAGTGAAGCGGTCAGCTTAGAGCAGCGGTTCTCCAAGTGGGGTCCCATGCCACCAGCAGCAGCGCCGGGGAAGCCTCCAGAAATTAGAAATGCGTATTTTTGAGGTCCACCCAGATCTAAGGGGGGGCAGGTGGAGGGGGCAGGCCTGTGTGTGTTAACAGGTCTGCCAGGCAATTCGAATGCACATCAAGTTTGAGAACCAATCAGACTTGACGAGACCCTCTCAGCTCCTGTCCGTCTTTCAGGAGCGGCCAGAGGCTGAGGCCAGCCCTCGGTGAGGACTCGCGCCCCCCAGGTCTGCGCTCGCGTGTACCCCGCTTCCCCCTTCCCGCCGCACACCCCTTGCCGTCCCCGGTTGCCAGCTGGAATCACTTTACTTCCAGGCTGCCCTGAATCACAGCTGACGTTCGGGTTATGACTTCCCCCCTCAGGGGCCTCTTGCCTGAGAGACCTGGGATTGCGGGGGGTGGGGAGCTGGAGCGGTTGACAGTTCCCAGCCCCCCCCTCAGGGCCGCACTGGGCTTCTCCGCCTGTACTCCTGGGGCAGGGCTCACTCTTCCAGAACACTCCCCTCTGGGCTTCAAGGCCTCGTTTCAGGCTTCCTTGGAGTGAAGGGGGCTTAGAATGTACTGACACCTTGGGGGGAGCACAGCACCCATTAGGCTCAGTGGGACCCCAGGATGCATTCAGCCGGCCCAGCCACTCCCCCGCTGACCTTCATCCCTGGGTCCCCACGGGCTCCTGGACTCTGGCCACCAGTGGAGTGTCCGTGCACTGCCGGCTCCCCGCCTCCTCTGGGTCATGTGCCCTGGCCCCATATTCATCCCCTGCACTTGAGGGGGAAGCAGGACTAGGCGGGGTCTCCAGCTTTAGCCTCTTCCCATTGTTCCGGTATGTACTCTAGAGCTGCATAGTTTTCAAAGGAACTGATTTTGAAACAAACAAAAAATCCTGGAAGTTGACTTTTTTTTTTTTTTTTGAGCTTTTCATTCCCACCCTAAAAACCCATCTTTCCCTCTAGGCCATGTGGGTGTCTCTAATCGGGAGCCCGGGCACTTGCCCCAAACAACTTAAACTGTGGCTCTGCCCATGCACGCTGTGTGGCCTTGGGCAGACCAGCCAGCCTCTCTGGGCCTCAGCCTCCCAGCTTAGAAAGCTCAGCCCCACCAGCACTGTGCTGAAACCAGCTTCTTCAGGAAGACTCCAGGGTCACAGGGGGCCCCAAATTAGGCGTCTCTGCATAGGTCAGACTCAGGAGAGACTCAGGGTCAAGACCATACTGTCCTTGGGAAGCTCCTGGATTCAGAGGAGGGAACATGCCAGTTCAGTCAAAGAAATCCAGGCCAGTACAGCCTTGGGTTAGTGCCAGACTCCAAGAAACGTAATACCCGACCACCTGCCATACTGTACCATGCAAGGGACTTTCCGGGTCATTATTAATCAGGCACCCCTTTCACATGTCCCTTTAGGTTTGTTTGGGTTTATTTTATTTTATTTTTTTAACATTTATTCATTTTTGAGAGACAGAGAGAGAGAGCATGCATGAGAATGAATGGGTGAGGGGCAGAGAGAGAAGGAGACAGAATCCAAAACAGGCGCCAGGCTCTGAACTGTCAGCACAGAGCCCGGCTTGGGGCTCGAACCCACGGACTGTGAGATCATGACCTGAGCTGAAGTCGGACTTAACCAACTGAGCCACCCAGGCGCCCCGCCCCGTTAGGTTTTAATCTGCCAGTAAGAGGGTCTCCCCTGTGCCTGTCTAGGCAGCCAGGAGAGCCTACCGTGTGCCCTCACAGCTTCCGGGTGGAGGGTGGAGAAGGGGTGAGCTGGGAGCCCCACTGGCTCGCGGAGCCTCCACCCGCTACGTGCTCAGCAGACTTGGCCACCAGCCTACTGTCCTCCCCTTCCAGCCGAAAGGGCTCCGTCAAGGCCACTTCCTAATTCTCTCCTGACGGCAGGCGTTGTCAGCTCAGATCGTCCAGTTGATGAGCGAGGACCAGAAGGGGTTGGAGCCCGGGGCCACTTCTGTGACTGTGGGCCAGGGAGGTCGGAGCTCCGATTTGTTTTCAAGTGAGGAATCATGACTCTAAAGAGGTGACCTTGACCTGTGTCCTAGCAGTCACACCTTGGAATGAGCCTGCTGGATGTGCTCTCTGCCCTGCCTCGTGCCTCTCCCCCTAACGGCCGGCCCCAGCTCCGCTCCCCCCCATGCCAGCCTCCACACCCACCCCTGCAAGGCTCTTCCCTGCCTCAGGCACTTATGTTTTGTCGTTAGCAGGACATTCGGGTGGGGACAGGTGGGGAGCACAGCTCTGCGTGTGCAGCCTTGAGTCCTGTCCTGGTGATTCCTTCCTCCCGCGGGGGCTCATCCCCGGACTCGCCAAAGACCCCGGCCTGTGTGCTGCCCCCCCAAGGCCCCCCCCCACGTCCAGAGCTGGCACCCTCCCCAGCACCTCCTTGAAGGCCTGACTCAAATGTCACTTTCCATTCACTCCTTCTGGTTTTCAAACTCCTGGAAAAAATGTTTCCATGTAAAAAAAATTTTTTTTCTTAATACATTACATTAAAAATAATGAATAATGAATGAAATCAACTGCAATTGCAAAATCAAAACTTGAAACTTGGGATCAGATGCTGTGGGTGGCAGTGTCGTTTCCCCTGTTGGAGAAAAGAAGGAAAATAAGAAGGAAACACAAAAGCAAACAGAAGAGAGAAAGCCGCACAAAAGTAGCTCAGGCCCCAGAAATCCAAGACTGCTACGTCCTTACTCAGCCACGGGAGAGTGTCCGCTCCCCACTGCCGGGTCACACATCGGTGGCTGTGCTGCGCTTCCCCCAGCAAAGTCCCCTGTGACCCAGGGTCACAGTCCCCTCCACGGGGGATGGTCTTCAACTGCGCTGACTCTGGGCAACATGTGACCTGTCAGCTTTTCCCTGCTCCCAAAGGGCCTTGCTGTGTTTCCTCAGTGGCCAGAAAGGCTTTGGCCAAAAACAAGACAAAAGAAAACAAAAACCCAAATAAAGAATCTTCTGTCCCCTAAAGAGCAGGATGCACATATAGTTCATTACGATTCACAAAGCACCTTCAAATCAATGGTCTTATTTGGGGGGTTGTGTGGGAGGCAGTGTGAGGTCAGGACCAGTCTGTAGAACAAGGTTCCCGATCCAACCTGAGGCTGGGAACGGGGGGGGGGGGGGGGGGGGGATCCCTGAGCCTCAGTTTCCCCATCTGTAAAATAAACAGGTTAGACTTGATGGGTGGGTTCTTTTTTCTTGTTTTGTTTTTATTCTTACTTTTTTTGTGTGTCCTTATTTATTTTGAGAGAGAAAGAGAGAGCAGGGGAGAGGCAAAGAGAGAGAATCCCAGGCAGGCTCTGTTCTGTCAGCACAGAGCCCAACTCGGGGCTTGAACTCATGAACCATGGGATCATGACCTGAGCCAAAATCAAGAGTCAGACGCTTAACCAACTGAGCTACCCAGGTGTCCCTATTTGCTTTTGTTTTTATAGGTCTGGCTCTTTTTTCTCTATTAATTACAGGAATCATACGTGATCTCTTGTTCACTGTCTTAGACTGTTCGAGATCCTATAACAGAATACCATAGCCTGGTGCCTTAAAAAAGGACAGACACCTGTTTCTCATGGTTCTCAAGGCTGGAAGGCCAAGATCAAGGCGCCAGCAGATTGGATGTCTGGTGGGGCCCCTACTTCCTGGTTCATAGATGGCCGACTTCTCCGTGTGTCCTCACGTGGCAGCAGGGGCAAGGGAGTTCTGGGGTCTCTTTTATCAGAGCCATGAGGGCCCCACCCTCATGACCTAATCACCTCCCAAAGTTCCTACCTCCAGATACCACCACACTGAATGTCAAGATTTCAAAGCATGAGGGCATCTGGGTGGCTCAGTCGGTTAAGTGCCCAGCTCTTGGTTTCCACTTAGGTCATGATCTCACAGTTGGTGAGACTGAGCCCTGCTTCAGACTCTATGCTGGCAGTGCACAACCTGCTTGGTATTTTCTCTCTCTCTCTCTCTCTCTCTCTCTCTCTCTCCCTCTCTCCCCCCCTCCCTCCCTCCCTTCCTCCCTCCTTCCCTCTCTCTCTCTGCCCCTTCTTCCCTGTATGTGCACACTCACTCTCTCTCTCAAAAACAAAAAGTAAACTTAAAAAAAAAAGATTTCAAAGTATTAAACTGGCAGGGACATAAAGACACAGTCTGTAGCACTTATTAGGAAAAAAACATAAGCAATACCAAAGTATATAGAATAAAATGTCGAAGTCCACCTTCATCCCTACAGGATCCTTCTCACTAGGGTTCTCTCACTATTACCAGATTCTTGTGGCTCCATCCAGGCTTTTCTCTATACATTCATATATACATATGTGAGCACAAGTGGAGAATTTTGTTTTATCATTACTTTTTTTTTTTGACATTGCAATACCATTGCCTACAGTAGTACCCGACTCATCAGATAACTTTGCAACGTTTTGTGGCATGGTTAAATTAGCACATTTTTTCAACTGAACTCTATGTCTTAGAGATCTTGCTGTGTTTTCTGACCGCCTCAGAGAGGTACGATCATTGAATCACACTTTCCCTGCTACAGGTCATCATATATTCCCCAATTCCTTGGGGTTTGGTGTGTGCAGAATTCAGAATGGCTCCATTTTAGAAAGGTATGTGCACAAGGCAGCCGTAACCAGACATACTAACCGTTCTGCAGGAAAATGTGTAAACGAAGTGGGACGCATAAAATCTGCAAACAGCCTCACATCAGGTGGGCTTGCCTCCAGGTGATCCTGCCAAGGATAGACTCTCTGCTTAGAGCTTTTGGGGTTCAGGCTGTGAGCCGTTGCATACTCGCCCTGCACATTCAGACCTGCTGGGCACAGAGGGCTGAAACAGGGACCACCTGCCGCCCCTCCCTGCTCTCACTGTCTCTGTTCTCTGTTCTCTGCCTCTGACAGCTGGCGTAGGGGGAGTGTGGCCTGGGGACTGAGCAGGGCAGCCTCACCCCCTCGAGGCACCAAACCTTTTCTTGGAGCTTCGCAACCAGCACGCAACCCAAGAGTTTCCTCCCTGCTCCTCCCGCCCCCCCCCCATCAGATCCTGGGGACTCTCTCTCTCCGTATTCTCATTTCTCCTGGAGCCGTCTCCAGTCTCCATGGCTGCCTCTTACCCCTCGGGTCGGTGTTGGTTACACGCCTCACTTTGGAATGTTTCTAGCATCTGGACCTCTTTGGATTTACCTGCAGCTTTTGCGTTATTGTGGGTTTTTCTCACCCCTTCCCTTCTTTTCTCTCCCTCTACTTGGTCATCTCCTGAATCCTTCTGAACGCCAGATCCGATGGTGGTTATTTCCTACCCGATGAGAGACCCAGTTGCCAGGGGGTGGGGACAGCAGACTTCAGGGGATGCTGAATACCCCGAAACTGGACCAGAGTGGGTGGGCACCGATGCATTTTCCAAGGGCTCCATGGAATCCCTTACCCTCTTGGAGGGTTAACATCCTGGATGTTCTGTAAAGCCCTTCTCATCTGACCCCACCTGCTTCTCCAACGTCTTCTCTGCCCCGTCTCTGGGGCCCCAGTCTCCTGCCACATGTTCCCTCGCTGTCCCCAGACCCATCCTGTCCTCATCAAAGGTACATGAAGTTCCTCCCACTCTGCCTGCCTGCTATCCCGACATCCCCCAAGTCTGTCACCACCACCAGAATGGACTCTGCCCCCAGCTGGTGCCCGGGAACTCTGCAGACCACCGTGGAGATGAGCTGGGGTGGGCAAACGTGCCCAGGAAAGTGAGGTGCTATGATCACAGGACCAGAGATGGCTGGTGGCCCAGGGTGAAGAAAAGGAGAGTCGAAGACCATGGAGATTTCTGGCTTCACCGTCACTTGACATAAGCATGTTTCATTAAACCAATGTCAGGACTGACTGCCCGATGCTTTGGGGCTCATTCTCCGGCAGCCCTTTGCAGATGGGGGCCAGAATTTTGCCACTTTTTTTTATGTTTAAGTTTACTTATTTATTGTGGGAAAGAGAGAGAGAGAATCCCAGGTTGACTCTGTGCAGAGCCCGATGTGGGGCTCAAACCCATGAACCACTGAGATCATGCCCTGAGCTGAAATCAAGAGTTAGCTGCTTAAGCGACGGACCCACCCAGATGCCCCAGAATTTTGCCACCTTAAACACCACACAGCCCAACTCTTCCTGGCCAGAAGCAAGGAGGACGGGCCCTCTTTGCAAGGCCAGGAAGGAGAGGCATCCCTCACTTGGGGGAGGTGGTGTGAGTCTGACAGCTGTGAACCGACAGCCCATGACAGGATACTGTTTTCTCAAGTTATGTTAATAGTGGCTCTACTGCCTGATAACACGGTCATCCTCCCCCCCCACCACTGATTCAGACCTCTCCCTGCGAGCACACCAGCCCATCTGCCTTATGCAGCTTCCTTCCAGACTCTATAAAACTGGCTGCAAACTTAGCTTCCTGAATACAGTCCATCCAAGGCTTACCTCCGGGAAGTGGACAGGACATGCCTTCCGCCCTGCAGAGCAGGGAGAGAGGAAGGTGGTCATTGCAACCCCTTTAGACAAATTCAGCCCTGCTCTCTATACACTGCGTGGCCTTGGGCAAGCCCCATAACCCTTCTACGAGCAAAATTAAAGCCTGTGTCTCTAAGATGTGAGGACCAAGTTCTCCACAAATGCTTCCTGAGCCTCTCGGTAGGAGAGGCTGCATAAATCAGCACAATAAAACTCCCTGACCTGAGTGAGCTCCCATTTAGCAGGGAGGTGGACAATAAATAAAGGCTATAATAAAGAGATTGCATCGTATTTTATAAGATGACAAGCGCTCTGGAAAAGAGAAAAAGCAGATGAAGGCACTTGGGGGTATGGAATGTGCAGGTGGACATATTGCACAGGGGCGGGGGGAGGTCTGGGGGCCCCCTGGGATGAGGGTGTTGGAACCAAGGTTTAAAGCAAGAAAGACAGGGAGTCAAGAGGGTTTCTGGGGGAGATGGGGCCCAGGAAGAAGGGAAGACATTTAGGCAAGTGTATGCCTGTGCAGGTCAGCCTGCTGCTGTGGAGAGAAATAACCTGGGGGGTGGGGTGGAGTGGGGAAGGGGGCAGGAAGGGAGGCCGTGTCCGTCTCCGGCTTTTGTTGTCTGAGCAAGAAGGCACGTCACTGTAGGGCTCTGAGAGAAAGACCAACTGCGGTTCCTAAAGGATCCCCGGGCTGAAGACAGGCTGTGGGGATCGGCAAGGAATCTGGGGGCACTTAGCTGGGCTGGAGAATCCAAGGGGAGGAGGACAGGCCGTGCAGATGGTGAGACAAGATGGGATTCTGGATGCATCTGGAAGGCGGCGGGATGGTGGGGGTATTGCTAACGGACTGGCGAAGGGCAGTGAGAAACAGAAGGAAGCGCGGGGAAGGTCTCCGTGCTCTTCCAAGACCAAGTGAGGAGCTGTGTGTAAACATTCAGTGGGCACAAAATCAGTGCTGATGATTTGATTTAAGCCATCACTTTCCCAGAATTGACTGAGTACCTGATCTGGGCTGGACCCCATGGAGCCAAGAAACAGATAATAACAGCTAACAGGCTTTCTTTTCTTTCCTTTTTTTCCCCCCCTTTGGGGGGCAACCTTAAAAGACAGCTTTATGGAGCTATGATTCATATCCCGTACGTACAGTTTACCCAGTTAAAGTGTACAATTCAGTGGTTTGTAGTGTATTCATAGAATTGTGCAACCCTTACCACTGCCAATCTGAGAATCTTTCATCACCTCTAAAAGAAACCCCCTGATCTTTAGCCAACACTCCCTCACCTTCCAACCCTTCCCCAGCCCTTGGCAACTGCTGATCCACTCAGTCCAGAGAGATTTCTCTGTTTTGGACTTTCATATAAATGGAAACGCATGGCATGTGGCTGTCTGTGACTGGCGTCGTTCAGGGAGCATAGAATTTACAAGTTTCGTCCGTGCCGTAGCAAGAATCAGTACTTTATTCCTTCTTAGGGCTGAATAAGACTCCATTGTGCAGACAGACCACATTTCTTTCTTCATTTGTCCACTTACTGACATTTGCCTGTAGTTTGAGACGCATTAATAGCACTATCATGAACACGCATCTGCAGATCCAGGAGTGGAATTGCTCAGTCACACGGCAGTGCTACGTTTCACCGTTTGGGGACCCGCCAGACTGTCTCCCAGAGCAGGATGGCCCCGCCATCTTAAGTTCCAGCCAGCAGCAGGTGCATGTTTCTGATTTCTCCACATGCCGCCAGGGCTTGCTGGGGTTTTTTAAATGTTTATTTCTTTATTTTGAAAGGGAGGAAGAGGCAGAGAGAGAGGGAGGGAGAGAATCCCAGGCAGGATCCGCATTGTCAGTGCAGAGCCTGATGCGGGCCTCGAACTCACAAGATCATGACCTGAGCTGAAACCAAGAGTCGGTCGTTCAACCAACTGAGCCACCCAGGCGCCCTTCCCTCCAACACTGACCGTTATCTGACTTTTTTATTCGAACCGTCCCATGGGCGTGAGGTGGCGGCCCATTGTGGTTTCAGCTCACGGATTTTCAGGGCTTGCTGAGGGCGGACACCGTCAACACGTTCCCGTGCGTTTGTTAGTCCGGTCCTCACAACAGCTCTTCGAGGTGGGCGCCATTCTCCTCCTCACTTTACAGATGAGCAAACTGGGGCACTGAGATGTTCCAGGTGGCAGAGGTGCGATGCAAACCCAGGCGGTCGAGTTCCTGAGCCCAGGCTTTTGACCATGCTCAAAGACCTTTCGGGGGTGGGAGACACGCCGTGAACTGGAGCCCCGTCGGCCGTGTGCGGAGAGACCACAGCAAACTCCGGGGTGTCAAGGAAGAATGGGGAGGTGACAGCTGAACTGGACCTGGAAGAGTGACGGGGAGCGTGTCGAGCGGCCAGGTGGGCGGAAGGACGCTGCAGGGGTGGAAGGGCATGCAGAGGCTGGTGGGAGCAGAGGTCTGGCTCAGGTGATCCTGACGGAAACCGCCTGCTCTTCCCTCCTCCTCCGCTAAACTGCTTCACCATTCTGTTATCTGCTTCAGCATGGCAATTTTTGATCAAATATTTCCTTTCTGAATAGAAGCCAGTATGCACTGCGAATTATGCCCTCCAGGGTCCACTTGATTAAAAACAAGTGAACACGTATTTGAACACCTCCCGGCATCTGGAAGACTCCGACACACGTGTAACCTACGCAGACTCCTCCATTTGCACATTCTACCCACCTCCCACCCCGATGCACTCCCTGGGGTGAGTGTGGGCGAGGGGGAGAGGATTTGCCCCAGCTTGAGCAGTGCGTCAGCCCCCAGCCCTGCCGTGCCCCCGCCCAAGCGAGCATCCTGCTCAGGTGCATTGAAAACTAACCCTGACTGCCCTGCTCTGACCCCAGGTGGTGCTTTTGGCACTCACTGCCCCGGCAGGGACAAGGCGAAAGGCATTTGGAGCCACCGTGCCCACCAATGGGCTTCCTCCAGCTTGGTCTCCTGAGACCCAACAGGTGGCGACTCCGATGAGCACGGCAGATCTGGATCTGCTGGCCGAGGGCAGAGCCGGGATGCCACCTCTGAGGAGCCGCCTGTCCCCTGCGTGCTGGTCGTCTTCTGCGTCGTGCTTTCATCTCGTTCCCTCGGCAACTCGGTCTTATTACTACTGATGCTGTACCCATTTTACAGCTGAGGAAACTAAGGCTAGGAGAGGCACCAAATCCACCAGGGGCTTAAGGGTATAGAGCCCCAGCGCCCAAACCCACATCAAAGGTCTTGTGGGGGTGGAGGGGGGGCTGATTCTTTGCTCCCATGTTCTCATCAGTTCTCCTGAAAGATCTGAAGCTGTTGCTTCTTGCCCCTTCCCATCCCATATCCCCACCAACCCCCCAACCCCCCCCCCCAGTATTTTACTCTGGTTTTTGGTCCCCCTTTTCCCCTTTGGCATCATTTGCCCTTCCTCCTTCATTTCCTCTTGGCTGTATATTTCTGTTTAATAAGGCCGGGGCTAACCCCGGCTCCAGGATCGCAACTAAATGCTTGGCCTAAATGCTTTAATGAGAAACAGGCACGAGGAAACGGCTCTCTTGCCAAGCCTATAAATCATGCCAGGGCTCCCAGCCAACGCAGGTCTGCATGCGGAGCAAGGAGCGTTCAGCCGCACGTCTCCGGGAGCAGCCCTCTCTCCCGGTGCCCCCTGATGCCCGCCAGCACCCACCCCACCTCTCATGCCCACCTTCGCCCTCCTGAGCTGGTCCCCCCATTCCCTGACCGTGAGCCTCTGCCCTGCCCATCCCTCCGCTTCTCAGAGAGGATCAGAAATCCAGGCCTGTGTGTATAGTCGCCTGACTTTTAACTCTGGGCCACTAATTCACATGTTTCAAAAACACTCTGCCGGCCAGACAAAACATGTCTGTGGGTCACCTCTGGTCCGCGGCTATCACCGTGCAACCTCTAATCTAAAAAAATGATACTGGATTTCCTAGCGTAGGATTGGTCAGGTTTGATTTTTTCCCCCTAAAATCCTTCTTTTTTTTTTTTTTAATTTTTGTTTATTTTTGAAGGGGGGGTGAAAGACGGAGGATCCAAAGCATGTACGGCACTGACAGCAGAGCCCAGTGCAGGGCTCGAACTCACAAACCGCAAGATCGTGACCATTAAGTCAGATGCTTAACCGACTAAGCCACCCATGTGCCCCTAAAATCCTTCTAAACCAACCTACTGGAACCTTTGGATCTGTAGTTCTTTCTAGAGCTCAGGCTGAATCAGAAGCATTTGACTCTGGTTGGCGATAGCTCTAAGATTTATGCCTGGAACCATTTTCCTTCTCAGATTCATGGTGGGGCGCTCTAGAGCCCCCTCCGGCAGTGGAGACTGGATCCGTTTGTGAACATGAGCCTGTCATTTTGCCCCTCTTGGCCTGCAACCCGGGGACCCTGACACCTACCACAGTCTAGGGGCTGCTGTCCAGTGATTCCACTCAGACCCACATAGGATGAGGTAGCACAGACGCTTGTGATGTGAGAGTCAGGTTCTGACTTCTCTTTAAAAAAATTTTTTAATGTTTATTTATTTTTGAGAGACAGAGAGAGACCCAGAGGGTGAGTGGGGGAGGGGCAGAGAGAGAGGGAGATGGAATCCCTAGCAGGTTCCACACTGTCAGCACAGAGCCCTACACGGGGCTGAAACTCACAGCCCGTGAGATCATGACCTGAGCCGAAGTCAGATGCTTAACCGACTGAGCCACCCAGGCGCCCCTGGCTCTGACTTACCTTTAAATCTGCACAGAGCCTTTCCTCTGACACTTTTTCGTGTACTGTTTTGTATTATTTTATTTTTATTTGTTTTTTTAGAGAGAGAGCATACATGCACAAGCAGAGGAGAAGAGCAAGGGGAAGGAGGACGAGAGAGAGAGAGAGAAAGAGAGAGAGAGAAGCTCCCAAGCAGGATCCACGCTCAGTGCAGAGCCCAGCATGGGGCTCGATCCCACAACCCTGGGACCATGACCAAAGCCAAAATCAAGAGTCGGATGCTCAGGGGCACCTGGGTGGCTCTGTCGGTTAAGCATCCAACTCTTGGTTTTGGCTCAGGTCACCCCATGTCAGGCTCTGAGCTGACAGCTTGGAGCCTGCTTGGGATTCATTTTCTCTCTCTCTCTCTCTCTCTCTTTCTGCTCCTCTCTGCTCATTTTCTCTCTCTCTCTCTCTCTCAAAATAAATAAACGTAAAAAAAAGAGTTAGATGCTCAACCTGACATTTTAAATACAAGGAGAAAAAAACTACACTCAGGTTCTGTAGGTCAGTAGCTTGGTTCCATGCATACCTGCAACACGTCTTTTTTTTTTTCTTTAATGTTTATTTATTTTTGAGAGAGAGAGAGAGACAGAGTGTGAGCCAGGGAGGGGCAGAGAGAGAGGGAGACACAGAATCTGAAGCAGGCTCCAGGCTCCCGGCTGTCAGCACAGAGCCCAACGCAGGGCTCGAACTCACAAACAGTGAGATCACGACCTGAGCCGAAGTCTAGCACTTAACCGCCCGAGCCACCCAGGCGCTCCCTGCAGCATGTCTTTTGAGCAGATGCTCCTGCGTACCCTTTGTGGCTCCGGTGGCTCCAGCCATCTCTCCAGGGCGGGACATATACAGGGTGTCATTTGAGATCGTGCTTTTGGGGGTGCTTTGTATCAGTTCGGTGCTGATCCTGAGGTGCTGGCGGGTTTTCATCCTCTGTATGCTGTGAATGTTTTCCACGGTTACGTTTGCACATCATCCTGACTGTACATTCGGGACCCACATCCAGACGGCATGGAACCTCGAGTCTTGCATCCTGATGTAGTCCTTTGTTTTTCGGCTCTTGCTTGGCTCCGCCCTTTCCTTCTACCCTATTGAACTAATTGTATTTTTGTCATTTGTCCAAAAACTTTTCGAACAGTAAGAAAGACATTGAGATGAAGTCTCTGCAACCGGGAACGGCCCTCCCAATTTCCAGAAGGGCATCTCCCTAGCCCAGGGCACTTCCTCCCTAGTGTCCGGGTGCTCGAGAAGTGAAACTGGGGATCAGGGTGTCCACACGAGGATGAAAGGACTGGGGGCAGGGTTTCCTCTCTCCAGCGGCCAGGGTGCCAATAACCCCTGGACCTGCTATTCTCTTGCCCCTGGACTGGACTCCTCCACCAAGCCAGCTTCTCTGAGCCCTGCAGGGATGGGTTCCCATGACTGAGGCTGTCCCCTTTATGGCTTCTGCCATTAAGGGGCAAAGAGTGCCCGACAAACAGCCCACCAGTGCCCTCCGGCCCGGGTTTGCTGCGGCGAGGAGCAGAGGTGTGTGCCGGAGACGTGTTTGTCTGCCAGCAGGAATCAGTTAGCAGGCAAGGCCACAGCAAGGGAAAGGCTTGGTTACAGTCCTCCAGCACAGGAACAATGAGAAGGGCTGTGTGTCCAAATAAACAGCCATGCTCGGCTTGGAATGGTACCCAATGTCCCAGGTCGTCCTGGAGAAAAGTCACTGTGACGCTCGCGGGTGGCACTGCTCTGGAGAAATAGGACTTCTGGCGGCAGCTGGGAGGCTCAGTTGGTTGAGCGTCGGACTTCAGCTCTGGTCACAAACTCATGGTTCGTGGGTTCAAACCCCACGTCGGGCTCTGTGCCAGCACCTCAGAACCTGGAGCCTGCTTCAGATTCTGTGTCTTCCTCTTTCTCTCTGCCCCTCCCCTGCTTGTGCTCTGGCTCTCTTTCTTTCAAAAATAAAGTTTTTTAAAATTAAAAAAAAAGTCTGTGGCTTCTGGCAGCCTCGCTTGGCCCCCGTGCCTGCCTGCACACATCCACAGTCCACCCTGTCTGCCCAGTCCACGGGAATCCCCTCTTTAACCGTCTGCCCTGGTCGTATGGCCTTTATTCCCATGCTTTTGCACACAGAATGTTCTAGACAGAAATGAGTCGATGTAGGCTTACTTGCTTCCATATCTCATCTCAGATGTCCTGTATCTCAGACTCGCCTAAGCTCTTTCCAGCCCTCAAGGCTGCCCAAACATTGGCCCCTGATAAAACCTCTCCCAGGGCGCCTGGGGGGCTCAGTCAGTTAAGCGTCCAGTCTCTTGATTTTGCCTCAGCTCATGATCTCACGGTTTGTGAGTTCGAGCCTCGTTATCAGGCTCTGTGCTGATAGCTCAGAGCCGACTTGGGATTCTGCCCTCTCTCTCTCTCTCTCTCGCTCTCTCTCTTTCTCTGAAAAATAAACAAGTAAACTTAAAAACAAAATTCCTTTCCTGATCCCCCATATGCAAAAGAGTGTGCACCTGACCCATGAACCTCCGGAGAGCATTGTGGCATCTTACTTAGGGCACTTCTAGTCCATGGCCCCGCACCTGGCCTGACCTCAGGGATCTGGATCTTGTCCCTCTGTGCTTAGCCGAGCTGCAGTGCTCAGCCGGGTCGTGGCCCTGGAGGGTGGCAGAGGTTCCCCCACAGAGCTGGACTAGCGTGCAGCTGCACAGTACCTTCTGGTGCCTTGGGAGGTGTCTACGTTGAGACGCAGGAAGTCCCCAACGTGGGAAGCAGGCACACGAGAAGGAAAAGACCCAGGCGTAGGATGGCAGCCTGCCTTTGTTTGCCAGTAGAGTAAGACGAGCCCACAGGAGCCTGCCTGACCTTGGACTTGAACCCCAGCCTCCCTGACACTCCAGGGCTCCCAGTGTCTACAGGGGGATCTAATATCCACCTCTGGGTCTCCTCTGTTCAGCATCATGGTGAGGCCAGCTGCTCCCGCCCACAGGGAGCCCACCCAGGATACGGGGGGCTCTGCGCTCTCTATAAATGTGCAGAATACTTGATTTCAGAGCACAGCCTGCATCAGAAAAGTGGGCATCGTTCCACCGTGTGTGTGAGCTTGCTGGTAGGCCCGCTGGTGCTCCCTCCTTGCTGCCGAGGAGAAACGGGGTGCACAGAGAGTGGTGACCCGCCCATGGCCGGACGCCCCTGCCAGACGTGGGGCTCCTGTCAGCTCAATGATAGAAAATGCACTTCAGCCCAGCAGCCCACATCTGGACATCATCAGACAACTTGGAGCAAACGCCATGGGTCCTTTCCAAGCTGATCGAGATAGTGCCAATTTATATTCCAGCAATACCGTCAGAGAATGATTTGGCCGTCGGAAACATCTTGACATGACCGCAACTGAATTTTGTCTGATACCACACGGACGGCTTAACATTCCAACCAAAAGCCATTCAGAGAGGGGTCTGAGATGCCTGTTGTACGATCCTCAGTCAAGACAAACACTTAGCAGGTGCCCACCCCAAAACAGGTCATGGAGGCCATGGAGGGACCCCCACTCCCTGGGCGAAGGAGAGACTCAGAAAAGCCTTTATGGATGGAATGACATTGGCTCTGGGCCTCAATGGTAGACATGATATTGACCAGCACCCAATAGCCAAGAAAGGGGGAGTGGCTTCCGGGAGGTTGAGGGAGCTCCGTGTGGCCGTGTATGGGTCCAGAGCAGGGCGCTGTGGCCCCGTCTAGCAGCTTCTAGATGAAGCCAGAAATGGGGTGGGCGTCAGACAGAGAGACTAGGACAGTGATGGGTGTTTGGAGAGGGATAGAGGAAAGCGCTCTCCCAGAGGCGGGATGGGAAATGGCCTTGAAGATGGAAGGGGCGAGGGCTGTGCAGAAAAGACTGTCAAGGAAAGTGCAGGAAAAGGACAGGGGCACGCTGGGATCAGCTCAGGACACAGTGGGGACCAGGGACGGTAAAAGAGATGTGGGGAAGCAGACCCCCTGCTGCGTAAGCAGAGGCTCAGAGCAAAGGTGACTAAGGCCCTGGAGGACAGAGGAGGTGATGCCCCACCGTGGGGCGCAGAGGAACCCCAGCCCCAGGCAGGGACAGCGAGCAGCTTCTGCAGCCCTCGGGGCTCCTGAGCCACCTGCAGGGCCCGACTAAGGTGGAGAAAGAGGAATCAGACCCAGCCCGGCTGCATGGACTCACAGGCTGGTAGGGGAGACACATTTTAACAGATGGGATTCCCGCTCTCACGGAGGGATGGGATCAGGCAGGGAGGCTGCACGGCAGCAGATGGCAAGCTGTCCCGTCACACGCTGTAGGTGGACCCAGCTAGTGAGAGAGTGAGCAGCGTCTGCACCCCGTGTATCTGCCTCCAGAGCCCTTTGCTGCCCTGACTGTCCCTCCAGCCTCACTTGATGCCACCAGAGGACCCAGGCTCTACCCTGGATGAGCCCTGTGTGGCAGGGAAAGAGGGAAGAAGCAGATCCCAGAGGAGCCTGGCGTGTTGGGGCCCCTGTGTGGGGTCAGGGAGGGCCTCTCTGCGGAGGGGCAGGGTGATGACCTAGCCAGGCTTGTCCAGGGGCGGCTTTCTGGGAGGAGAACGAGAGACACAGGCGTCTGGCCCGAAGAGCACAGAGCAGGGTCCCTGCACACCTGGGCAGACACCTGTTCAGAGCCCAGCGCCGTGACAGATGAGGAAGCAGTGAGGTTAGTCCAGGTCACGCCTGGGCACCTTCCGCAAGGCTTGTGCCCTCAGCCCTGAGGCATCAAGAAGGCACAGGAGGCTGCAGGCAGGGGGAAGGAAGCTCCTGGTCACATCCAGCACATGTGAGAGTGGCAGGGGTGCCGGGGGGGGGGGGGGAGGCCAGTTGGGAATGAAGCCAGGGATCGAGGAGCCTGGGGCTTTCACAAAGGCCCCAGTGGCCCCAGGGTGCCCCCACCTACACATCAAAGCACAGCCTCACTCTCCCACACTGTCTGCCCGGACAGGGTCTCCTGCGAGCAGCTGGATCACAGTTATTTATCTAATGTTCTTGGCTGGTGTCCCAAGAACACAAGTTTGCTTATTTAAAGAAGAAAATAACACAAAGCAACATCGGCAAAGCCCACCCCCGCGGAGGGGCCGTAAAGAGATTGTTATGGCCCCCTGCGGTTTATGGCTTCAGTGATTTATCTGTTTGTGCGGCTGTTTATGGGCCTGACTGGATGGTCCCTGTTGCCCAGTTTGCCCAGGCTGCCTTTACGAGGGTTGTGGAAGCAAGCAGCCCCCACCCCGGGCTTCCAGACCGCCAATCAGCATGAGGGTATGGGGTACCGGGCCGGGCACACCGGAGCCTGGGTCCTAGGCAGCTCTGAGTGCAAGCTGGAATCACAGCAGTTGATGCCCTGTGCCGACAGGTGAGGGGGCTCCCGGGGGGGCTCATCAGCAATCGTAGGGCCTGGCGTGCTTTTCATAGACCCAGGTGTCCGAGGCCCACTCCAAACCACATGGCTCCGTCTCTGGGGTCAGGAAAAGCCAACCAGGAGATTCTGCTAATTAAAGGTATAATGGGGCGCCTGGGTGGCTCAGTCAGGTAAGCATCCAAGTTCAGCTTAGGTCATGATCTCACAGATCTGATGAGTTTGAGCCCCGCATCAGGCTCTGTGCTGATGGTGCAGAGCCTGCTTCTGATCCTCTGTCTCCTTCTCTCTCTGCTCCTCCCCCATGCTAGCTCGCTCTCTCTTTGAAAAAGAAATAAACATTAAATTTAAAAAAATTTTTAATTAGAGATATAACTGTTGGATCAGATGATTCCCAAGGGCTGCCTCCTGCCCCCGCCCCCGTTCTAGACACGTAATCTAGTGTCCTTTGGCATTAGACATGGGGGGGGGCAGGACCAAGGAGACAGAACCCGTGAGGAATGGCCATGAGCCTCAGCAAGACCAGGTGACCAGGCCCCTGCATTTCTCCACCCATCGTGGGCCCGCCCCGTGCTGGGCCCGTGGTCCTGGGGACCTGCAGACGCCTTCCCACAAACCAGAAGATTCCTACCTTGGAAATTAGGAGAGCAGATGTCGGGGTGTTTGAAGGAAAAACAGGGGCCTCTCTTCAGAGGTGTGGGGGGTGGGTGAGCTTGCATTTGGAACACACTTCTGGGCTCAGAAAGGGGGGGTGTGTGTAGAAGGGAGGGGCAGGAGCTGAGACATGGCCAGGAAAACAGGCCCAGGGATGGCAGAAATGTGCAGAAGAACACTCTGGGTTTTTAAAAGCCTGTTTGGCACAAGCAGACGACAGAAGAGCCAGACATGTGGCTGGGGACCCCAGACACAGGATTAGCAGACAGAGGATTAATAGGGACAGAGGGTGGGGAACAGAAGATGTCTCAGGATCTGTTACCAGCTCTGAGCATCTGATGGCCAGCATTGCAGAGGGATGTGGGATAAAGGGACCGGGAGGAGCTTGTAAGAGTCTCCGTCCCAAAGCGGCTGCAAAAAAAAAAAAAACATTTCACGGATCCCACTGCATGAACTGAGTTTTTAGATGCCCACGTCCCATGCCCAGAGGGTGGAGAGAACTTGCTAATGTGACTGGAGAAATATGGCTGTGTTTTTCAGGAAGCATGTACCATCAGGGACTATTCCCATTTTCAGAAGGATGGATTCTAGAAACTCCAGGTGGCGAACCAGACAGGGAAATGGGGCCAACTATCTAGAGGAGAGGAGGACGCAGAGACCGTGCTCTGTGACCACCAGACAGTGAGCATCCAGGTCCCCCCAGGTTACAAGCCGGCCACCAAGCAGGTCTCCTGCATGACTGCAGGTCAAGGCATGTTTGATCCCAGTGCATCTGGACTGGAGTCAGGCTGGGAGTGTGGCCGCCTGGTTAATAGTCAGTGCAGTGAACAGGGATTCTGGACAATGGCCCAAAGTGGGATTCAGTACACACTGGATGAATGAATGAATGAATGAATGAGCCACTGTCAGCCAGGAGGTGGCTTCCTTCTTTTGGACTGGACTGTGGGTTCTTTTTTTTTTTTAAATTTTTTTTTTGTACATTTATTTATTTTTTGAGAGAGAGGCAGAGCACAAGTGGGGGAGGGTCAGCAAGAGAATGAGACACAGAATCTGAAGCAGGCTTCAGGCTCTTGAGCTGTCAGCACAGAGCCCAACGCGGTCCTTGAACTCACAAACCGTGAGATCATGACCTGAGCTGAAGTCAGACACTTAACTGACTGAGCCACCCAGGCACCCCTGGACTGTGGGTTCTAGACTGAGCCCTACCCTGTCGGGGAACCCTGTTGATTGTTTTTAACAACGCAAAGCCATAAAATGTGTCCGGTGATCACCTCACAGAGGCTGATAGTATCAGAGGACTGAATTAAAACTTAACAAAACCATGATAAACTGTGACGATAGGTAGGGGACTGATGCTTAGTCCCCCCCAAATGCCATATGCATCTGTAAAGGACATGTTTTTTAGCCCGTCACCTGTAAAGGACGTGTTTTTTAGCCCATCCCATGAAACCTAGCTCAAACTGGCTTAAGCCAGAAGAGAAAGAAAGGGGGATCGTGGATTCGGCTTCGGCAGGTCGGACCCGGGTTCTCATCCAGTGACGTTAGGAGCACTTGGGTCTGCTCTGCTCCCTGCTGGCCGCATCTTCAGGAAGTGGGGCGCACCAGGCTCTAGCTTCACTCCTTTCTTGTAGCTCACCCTGAGAGCCTCTCCGTCTTAACGGCTCCAGCAGAAGTCCCATGACCGAGCCTCCGTGGGGGCATATCCATCTCTGTGCCAGTCACTACAGTCAGAAAAGCAAGTGTGTGCCCATGGACCAGGCCAGGGTGGGTGAGAGGGGTCCAGACTCAGCAAATGCACTGAAATGAGAGTGGGGAGAGATGGGTCTCCCAAGCGACATCGAGGTGCTGATGGCGACAGAGGGGAGAAAGGCTTCTGGGCAGGCCCCAGACACCCCCATCCCATACAGGCTTGGTGGTGGCTTGGCTTGGGTTCTGTGTCAGCCCCAGAGGTGACCCCCGTGTGTCCCGCTCAGATGCCTAGGGGGCCCGAGGTTCGGCAGCACGTGTCCTCTGCCCCATGGGGTTACCTACAGGCTGGACCCCGTCATGGAGGCTCCTATCCTTCCCCTCTTGGCCCTTAAGGGGCCCTGGGGGCGGGGGGTCCATGGTGAAGCTAAGATTCAAACCCTCATCCAGCTGGCTCCACACTCAGGCCCCCTCCATTGCCTCAGACTCTGGGTAGAAGAGTGTGCCTTGGACTGGTGTTTCTACCTAACAGCCCCCAGGAGCATCTCTGAAGACTTGTCCCAAGCCTACTGGCTCTTAGTTGGAGAAGGGGGCACCTAACGTGCCTCCCACCTCCGAGGCCCAGCAGCATGTGCATCAGGTCACCTAGAAAAAGCTGGACCCAGGAAGCTCCCTTGTGCCGGTTATAATGGCCCCCCATCCCCAGGGGGAGGAAGAGGGAAGCCCGTGTTTTACAAACCAAAACTCTTTTATCTCCCACTCTGCATTTCCTAGCACTGCCTGTGGTTCCCTATGTTATTTCAGCTTGTGGTTTGCAGAGAGTTCCAGAGTGAGAGTTCCAGGTGGTGGGAGGAGCCCTGGAGGGAAGGCAGGAGTCGGGATGAGGAGGCCGCCTGGCCACCAGCTGGCTGAGGGACCGAGGAGCTAATCTCCCTGGACCTCACTTTTCTCATCTGTGGAAGGGGGCAGTAGTGCTCGTGCAGAGGGGTGAATGCGCATAGGTGAAAACGCCGGTCCCGAGGGAACAAGGGTCTAGCTTGGAGTAGGTGACCCCAGGAGCAGAGTGGGGAGCAGTCAGATTTGGAGCGGCAGGGGGACATCGGGGGTGCCCAAAGGCAAGGGTCCAGTGGCAGCTGCGGGAAGAAGTGTGTTCTGCACACAGATGTTTGAGGCAGACAAGGATGAAGGACCAAGTCACTTGGGTTGGGGCACAGAAGTGGGGGCGGGGGAGTGCTGTGGAGGAGGGAAATGGAGTCCGTGGAGAGGTGGCAAGGAGGTGTGAGATGAAGGAGAATCCAAGAGCATCCGTTCACACATGCCTCAGGCCACGCCATGTTTCCGCCAGGGCCGGTCTCAGAGCGAGGGCACAAGAGCATTAATTCAATATCAAAGGACAGGAACTCCACATTGAAAAAGCCCTTCTTCAGGGCACCTGGGGGGCTCAGTCAGTCGAGCATCTGACTCTTGGTTTCTGCTCAGGTCATGATCTCACAGTTCATGAGTTCGAGCCCCGCGTCGGGCTCTGTGCTGACAGCTCAGAGCCTGGAGCCTGCTTCAGATTCTGTCTCCCTCTCTCTCTCTCTCTCTCTGACCCTTCCCAACTTGCTCTCTCTTTCTCTCTCTCTCTCTCTCAAAAATAAATAAAAACATTAAAAAAAAAAAAAAAGCCCTTGTTCAAATCTCTTACAGTCCTTCCAGTGAGTCCAAGTGATCAGGCTCAGTTTGGTCCTACAGTACCTTGGATACTCCTTTCATATGCGTTCATCTCCTTTTATGCAAATGGTGCAGACCCCAGGCTCAGTGCTTTCCTGCGAAGGATTTGGCTGGAACTCTACTGTATTATGTAGCTTTCATTGCATATTATTTTAACAATAACCATCTCACAGCACAGGGAAACTGGTTTTCCTTTTGTGGTAGCAATTAGCAATGGAAGTTTCATTTCCAAACATTTTTTTCAATAAGAAAACGCAGTTTGAAGGGGGAAAAAGTTTACAAAACTGGTGCAGATGGGACTAGAATAATTAAAGATCCAGAAACAGACGCTCCCAGCAGCTCTGGGCAGCTTTGCTCAGACACAACAGAGATGGGACCAAAGTGTGTCCTTGAGAGGTTCAGCCCAGCGCTGTTTGCTGACTCTGAAGCTGAGTGTCAAAAATTCTTCTCATTCTTCTTCACTATCCTGTTGACTTAAGAAAGACCGCAGAACTTGGTGGTGTTCAAGGCCCCAAGTGTGGGGTGTTTTCTCGCATCCCTTTTGCTCTCTTGGCCGGTTTCCAGTCCAAGGACACAGGGCGTCTATAGCTCTTCGACCTTCCTGGGTTCCGCAAAGGGTGTCATTGCAGAAACAGCAATGTGTGGTGATGCCTGCCCTAAGGGTGACAAGGACACCGCTTCCTGAACACCTCCCCGGGCTGGGTATTAACGTGCGAGTTTCTTCTTCTTTTTTTTAATGTTTATTTATTTTTGAGAGAGAGAGAGAGAGCCCAAACAGGGAAGGGGCAGAGAGAGAGGGAGACACAGAATCTGGGGCAGGCTCCAGGCTCTGAGCTGTGAGCACAGAGCCCGAGGCAGGGCTTGAACTTACAAACCGTGAGATCGTGACCTGAGCCGAAATCAGCCGCTTAACCCACTGAGCCACCCCAGCGCCCCAGCGTGTGAGTTTCTAATGTTTTTCATTCAGTCGCCTCTATGGCCCAACCAGGTGGGTAAACTGAGGCTCAGAGAGGTGTTTGTCCAGAGTCACCTGTCTGGGGCCGTGTGGGAGATTCAGAACCAGATCTGCATGCCGCCTGCGGTCGCGCCGTTTGCTGGGCGGTGCACGGCCTCTGTCCAAGCAGATCAGCCCCCACCTAGGACCCCACATTTCCCACGGGAGACCCAACCAGGCTCCCTGGGAGTACGTGGGTCACAAGGTCAAGAGAACCTGGGTGTGTGCCCTATAGTTGCCGCCACTTTAAATTGACCTGTCCCCACGGGGGAGAGTGTATAGTCGGATAAAGAAATTTATGTTTCCTTGAAAATAATCTAGCAGTTTCTATTCTTATTCACTTTCCATGAAATGTACAGTGATTACATTTTCCCAACCAGAAGCTCATATTATGGGACTGGAGAAGGAATTTGGGGCCGTTTCCAGGGCAGGAGGGACTATCTCTGGGAGATGTGGTGTGCATGTCAGAGGACCGGCGTCCCCAGACATTGAGGAGTCCACGGGGACCACCGAAGGGCATTGGGGCTCTTGCCAAAGCCCTGTGACTTTGGGGATATGAGGGTGCTCCGTGTCTCACACGGGGTTCTGGCTTCAGGAAAAGCATTCCTGCTTTCATAACCTCACCCCCAGCCCCACCCCTGCTCCCTTACCCCTCTTCACAGCCCCCTCCCTCGTCCGTCCACCTCCCATACTCTCTTCCTCCTCCACCCCTTGAGGAAGAAGTTGGTTTCTGGGAACCCTCATAGCCCTGCTCTGTCTTCTGTCCAGAAATCAGCTGGCAGGGGTGGGGGGTGGCGCTTGGGGGGCCCGGTTGGTTAAACATCTGACTCTTGGTTTCTGCTCAGGTCATGATCTCATGTTTCATGAGGTCAAGCCCCATGTCGGGCTCTGCGCTGACAGTGTGGAGCCTGCTCGGGATTCTTTCTTCCTCTCTCTCTGCCCCTCCCCTGCTCATGCTCACTTACTCTCTCTTGCTCTCTCTCTCTCAAAATAAATAAATAAACTTAAAAAAAAAAAAAACAGGCGCCTGGGTGGCTCAGTCAGTTGAGCATCCGACTTCAGCTCAGGTCGTGATCTTGTGGTTTGTAGGTTCGAACCCCACATCAGGCTCACAGCCATCAGCTCAGAGCCCACTTTGGATCCTCTGTTTCCCTCTCTCTCTGCTCCTCCCCTACTTGCTTTCTCTCAAAAATAAACATTAAAAAAAAGAAACAGACATCTTAAAAATATATCATGTATATAAATATTTTATATGTTTGTGGGTTTCTTAAACATATGTTAAATTTGACATGGGTATATCGCGTTGAAAGATACACACGTATTCACATATTTTAAATCTGACGTGACATTGGGCAAAATAATAACTGAGAATTTCAGCTGGCGGGCAAATTCCTTTATATTCAGAGCAAACATTTTGAAATCAAGGGGGATATTCATCATTAGCATAAGTGTAGCCTAGAGTCAAGGGCTGGTGCATCTGAAGACTGTGGTATCTTCAGACTAAATCCCGAAATATGTTTTCTTTTAAAAAACTCACTAAAGAGTTTCCTGAGTGGATGGTTAAAATTCAAAGGCATTGGGGCACCTGGGTGGCTCAGTTGGTTAGCATCTGACTTCGGCTCAGGGCAAGATCTCACGGTTCGTGGGTTTGAGCCCCATGTCGGGCTCTGTGCTGACAGCTCAGAGCCTGGAGCCTGCTTCCGATTCTGTGTCTCCCTCTCTCTCCACCCCTTCCCCGCTTTCGCTCTGTCTCTCTATCTCAAAAATGAATAAACAAGAAAGAAAGAAAGAAGGGAGGAAGGAAGGAAGGAAGAAAGGAGGGAAGGAAGGAAGGAAGGAAAGAGAAAAAGAAAGAAAAGGAAGAAAAGAAAGAAAGAAAGAAACCTCAAAGGCACAGAATTCCTCAGCTGCTCCCAGCAAGACCCCGCGTCCCTTCCTGGCCTGACCCTGCCCGACCTCATTTCACTGTAAATGCTCTCAGGGATGCAGCTGCCCTCGCCCCGGCCCTGCAGCCTTGCTGACCCGCTCCCGGGGGCACAGCCTGCTGCCCTGCTCCAAGCTCAGAGGCCTTTGGTCTTTTATAAGAAGCACAGAGAAGGCATTCTCCTGTGGGCCAGGCTGGCCCGGGACACCTGGGAGAAGGGAAAGGTCACATCTGAGAGGACGCGTCACCCCAGGCTTCAGGGAGCAGATCTCTGGGCAGGCGGGCCTCAAGGTCACTTCCTGCTGGGCGGCCCAGGGTCACCAGGGAGGGAACTCCTGCTTCATGCAATTAGGGCCTGAAAGAGCAGAGGGGGACAGGGAAATAGCGTTGTTCTGCCGAATGCAGAAAACACTGTAATTTGATTCAGAGTCCTTTGTTGAAAAATCTAACCTCACTTTTGCTCTTGACACTTACTAGTGTCAGGCTCTATGCTAGACCTTTTTTATTTTCTTAATTTGGCTTCCCACCCAGTGCAGAGCCCAACGTGGGGCTTGAACTCATGACCCTGATATCAAGACCTGAGTTGAGATCAAGTGTCAGGCGCTTAACAGAGTAAGGCACCCAAGCGTCTCTTGACCTTTTTGATACGTGGTGTCTCAGATTATCTGGAGAGGGGTTTGGAAACAGACTCAGAGAGTCTAATTGGACAGATCACTGGGACCTTAGCGGGGACCAGAACCCGAGGCCGGGAGCCCACGCTCTTTCTAGACAATCTACGTGCCAGGCTCCATGTTGGAGACTGGGATCAAAAGAAGGAGAAAAACTCGTGGTCTGTTAACAATCTCCTGGAGCAGGGGATGGGGTAGGGTGGGGAGACACAATCTCTTTTTAAAAAAAAATGTAAAGACAGAGAAATTTATTTTGTCTGACTTTGCACTTACATAGTCCGCTGTCAGTATGCTATGCATTTGAGATGCTAAATAGAAGTTTTGGTTACCAATTAAAACTTCCTGTGAATTTTTAATTCAGTATCTCAAACCGTACGTGCAGGCGGCACACCACAGTACAGAGAGCTCTGAGCTGCGAGAAGCGGTCGTGAGTCGGGTGTGCAGCTCCCGCCGCTGGTTGTGGTACAAGCTCAGCCATGTATATTGCATTGCTTCGGGCTCAGTTTCCTCAATTAGAACACGAAAGGGGTGAACAGTCCCAGTGTTCCATGAGATAGAATGAGATTCCTTGTCAGGTGGTGAGTTCCCCAGCATGAGAAGTAAGCAAAAACAGGCTAAAAGGCCATTATGGGAAAGGTGCTGGTTTGAGCCCCATTAACCTGGCTTCATGAGTGGGACAAGGTGTGAACCTTGGAATAGGGTCCACTGCTTGATAACAGGGTAGATGATAAATAAATGTTGGGTGGATGGATGGATGAATGGATTGATACGTGGACGGGTGGGTGGGTGGATTGTGGGTGAATGGATGGATGGGTGGATGGATGGATGGATGGGTAGATGGACATATTTCCATGCTTGGTGGGAGATTGAGCTACTGACCAAGAAAGCACCCCCCCCACCACCACCAATCTGAGATTCGTGACTGCCTTGCTGAACTCCTCCCTTACACAGCTTCTCCCTGATACCTCACCAGTGAAGTGGAACTTTGGAAACAGTGGGCTCTGTATGGATGTTCATAAGGTCTGTTGTGAGGGCTTAGAAATAAACTTCCTAAATAAACAAGGCAACAGATCCCAGTGTCAGGCATGTCATAAGTGCCAGGATGCTTTAGCTGCCACTGCTCCTTACAGAAAGAAGGTGGAGGAACAGGAGATGAAGGCAATGTTGGGGAGGGAAGAAAGAGGAGGGGGAATTACACTAGGTCACATAAGCTCTGATGGGAGGCAGTTTGTCCATTTCTAATCCAATCAGGCTCCAGAGGCGCCCTCCACGCTGGGGCCTCACGTGCAGCAGCAGGGCGCATGCCTGTCACCAGACAGCAGTGCCACACGGTTCATTTCTGTGGACTGCTCCCTTCTCCTTCCCTGCCTCAGCTCATCTATTTCCACGTCCACACCGAATCACACAAACAGGTGCCCCTCTTTTATTTTTTTTCGTTTATTTATTTATTTTGTGAGAGAGAGAAAGAGAAAGAGAGAGAGCATGAGTGGGAGAGGGGCAGAGAGAAAGGGAGACGGAGAATCCCAAGCAGGCTCCAGGCTCTGAGCTGTCCGCACAGAGCCCTACGTGGGGCTCAATCTCATGAACCATGAGATCATGACCTGAGCCGAGATCAAGAGTCAGACACTCAACAGGCTAAGCCACCCAAGTGCCCCCAGATGCCCCTCTTTCAGACACACTACAGCACACTTTACACACTGTTCTGCACCTGGCCTTTTTTTTTTTTTAATAAAGCTTCACTAAGATAATTCATATACCATACACTCCACCCACTTGACGTATACGAGTCTATAGCTTTTAGTGGATTCGCGGAGTTGGGCGGCCATCACCAGAACCCATTTTAGGACATGTTCCTCAGCCCCAGTGTGAGTCCGCTACCTGCTGATCTACCCTGCCCCTGTAGACCTGCCTGTCCTGAACACTTCATGCAGGAAATCACACAACATGTGGTCTTCTGTGCCTGCCTCTCTCATTTAATGTAATGTTTTCCAAGCTCGTCCAGATCAGAACATGCTTGGCACACTGCCTCTTACCCTTGAGAGAAACTGGAAATCATCCGGTATAGATCTGCCTCGTTCTTTGGATTTTTCTCTACTGATTCTAATTTTAATAAGCAAAATATTAATAATTCAAGATTTCAAGATTTTAAAGGTCTGAAAAGGTCTATGATGAGGACAGTTCCTTCCATCCCTGGCCCGTTAGCAATCAATTTGCTCTCCGCGGCCATGTCTCTCTCCTCTCTCTCTCTCTCTTTCTCTCATTTCCTTTCAAGGGTGTTTGCAGCCCATACAAATGTGTAGAAACAGTCTTTTCCTGCTCTTGTGCTAACTCTTAACACACATGCCGTTTTGTCCCTTGTTTCTACTTCATAGACTATCTGGGGGGCTCAGTCCATTGAGCGTCGACTTCAGCTCAGGTCATGGTCTCACGGTTCGGGAGTTTGAGCCGTGCATCGGGCGTTCTGCTGGCAGTGCAGAGCCTGCTTGGGATTCTCTGTCCCCATCTCTCTCTGTCCTTCACCTGCTCTTGCATGCACTCGGCGCTCCCTCTCACTCTCTCTCAAATAAATAATAATACAGAGTAAAAAAAGAATATCAAATATTTTTGTCTCTCAGTTGGAGTTTGGATTGACTGAATTAAGTGGCACTGCGGGTGCATACATCTGAAAGATGAATTCCTGCAAGGAGGGTTTCTGGATCAGCCTTGCGGGAGAGGACACGCTTCCCAGGCCCTGGCTGAGCAACGTGGCGCCACAGCTGACCCTTCAGCGTGGGGTTAAGGGTGCCCAAAAATCCACGTATAACTTTTGACTCCCCAAAAACGTAACTGCCAATCGCCTCCTGTTGACCCGAAGCCTTACTGATCACATAAACGGTTGACACGATGAAGTACAAGAAATTCTTACAATTAAGTAAGCTAGAGAAAAGAGTGTTGTTGAGGAATCATAAGGAAGAGATCAGGCACGTACAGCGCTGTGCTGTACTGGGAAAAATCCACGTGGAAGTGGACCCGGGGAGTGCAGACCCGCGTTATGTGAGGGTCAACCCTAGTTCATTAAACATCATTCTAAGAGATGAGATACCATATCCTAGAATTTGCAATTCTCCTTGAAGACAGTCAAGCATTTTTTCCTGATCTAGAGACACTTTTATTTCCTTTTCAGTGAATTGTCCACTCAGATCTTTAGTTCATTCTTCTGCTGGGTTGTTCCATCTTTTGCTTACTGATTTGCCGAAATGTTTTAAGAAAATTGCCGTGGGGCGCCTGGGTGGTTCAGTCAGTTACGTGTTTGACTCCTGATTTCAGCTCAGGTCAGGATCTCACAGTTTGTGGGTTCCAGCCCTGCGTCAGGCTCTGTGCTGACAACTCAGATTCTGTGTCTTCCTCTCTCTCTGCCCCTCCCCCCCCCAGAATGAATAAATAAACTTCAAAAATTAAGAAAATAAAATTGTCATATGACTTAGAAATATTTTCTCACCATTTAACACTCTTTCTTGGATGGATCTGGTTTTTCTTTTGTTTTCCTCTTAGGTCATGTAAACACAATACGAATGCAGTCCTGCCTATCAGAACAGGTTGAGGTTTGTGTCATATATAAAAGGACCTTCTCAAATCAGAGATTATAAAGGAAATTTATGGCTCCATTTAGTAAGTTTGATGGCTTCAGTTTGCTTCGTCCATTTTAAAAGCTGCCTAGAATTTCACTGCATGCGCGTGTCGTAGTCGACTCCGCCAGTGTCCAGGCTTGAGGCATTTGTGGGTTTCGCCCTTTCTGTTAAACGCGGTGCTGCAGCGAATCCTCCGGGACCTCGTGCTTCTGTGTGCGTGTAGAACTCCACCCGAGGACACATTCGTGGGGGAGAAATTGCTAGATCACCCAAAGAGCATTGCATTTGAGATTTTGAAAATACGTCATCAGATTCCTTCTGATGGCAATGACATCTGAGCGCTCTGCCTCACAGCCTTGCCGGAGGTTTTTGGTTTCTTTCAAATGGAAAACATCTTGCTTTATTTTCTTCTCAAAACATTCAGTGTGGGGAGGATGGACAAGCAGAGCCGTTGGAGCGGTCGGGGCAGAGACCTCCCTGTCCATGGGCCGGGCTGGTGACAGTGTTTATCTTGTCCCGACACCTGCTGAGTCTCCAACCACCGCCTTCGAGGTGACAGCCTTGAACACATAACATGTCTTTGGAAGACTTGATCAGGGGCGGGGGTGTCCGTTAGACCACGGGAAAACTGACGCCGCTTCTCTTAGCTGTGGTGCTTTCTCTCTCTCTTTCTGGAGTTAAATGTGGAGAGTTTGGGGGCACCTGGGTGGCTCAGTTTGGTTAAGCATCCAGGTTTTGACTTCAGCTCAGGTCATGATCTCACAATTCATGGGTTCAAGCCCCACATGGGGCTCTGTGCTTATGCTTGGGATTCTCTCTCTCTTCCTCCCTCCCTCTGTCTCTGCCCCTCCCCTATTCATGTTCTCATTCTCTCTCTCTCTCTCTCTCTCAAAATAAATAAACCTTTAAAAATAAAGTTTTTGGAAAAAAGAGAGTTTGTCTTCATGGTATGTTGGAAAGAAGAGATAAGAGTTTGAAAGATGTGGGCCTCTGGGTCTTCCCAATTCATCAAAACCCTTCTTTATTGTGAATTATTGTTCTTTTTCTTTGTGAGATAGAGAGAGGGGATTGGGGGAGAGAGGGAGAGAAAGAGAGAATCCATGAGGGGCAGAGAGAGAGGGATGGGGAGAGAGACGTGGAGTTCCTGCTCACCCAGAGTAGGACTTGAACTCATGAACCATGGGATCCTGACCTGCCCAAATCAGATGCTTAACCAACTGAGCCACCCAGGTGCCCGTGAATTATTGTGAGGGGGTGGGGGAGAGAGAGAGGAGAGAGAGACAGAAGCAGAGAGACAGAGAGAGAGAGAGAGCATGCTAGCAGTGTAGGGATAGAGAGAGATTCCCAAGCAGGCTCGCACTGTCAGCACAGAGCCCAACACAGGGCTCGAACTCATGAACCCGTGAGATCACGACCTGCTCACGACCTGCTCCGAGGTCGGACGCTTAACTGACTGAGCCACCCAGGCGCCCCGCCACTGGCATGTCTTTCCCCGGAGCAGTCAGCTCGCCAGGCAGGGCCCCGCTGGGGCCGTCCCAGCACCCCGCACCCTGCACGGGCCGGCACGGAGTGGGCGCTGGGGCGCTGCTCGCTGGTGGACCACCCACGCCGTGTGCACACGCCGCGGCTCCTGCAGAGGTTGTGTTTCCGGGATGGCAGAAATGCGGCTCTTCCCCCTTCTGCTCCCCTGGCCAGCTAACTGCGGGCACCAGGGCTGAGGACCGCCCCCCGTGACACCTCGCCTGGCTTTACCCCTCCTCCCCTCCTTTATCCAGCACCCCCGACCCCCGGGTCTGGAACCAGCCACAGGCCGCCTCCGGCTGTGTTGGTGGGGGGCCCGCAGCCCACGGTGGGGTCCGGAGGCCCCGCGCGGCTGGAGGTCAGTCCTGAGCAGAGCCGTCCGGACGCGTGATGGGGCTTGAGTGCTGGAGGGTCAGAGCCCTTGACGGGCGCCCTTGAAATAGGAGCGAGCCGGCCTCCAATGAGGCCAGGACACCAGAGCAGACAGGTCCTCCACAGTCAGGGAGGTGGGGAGAAGTGGTGGGAAGCCTTCTCTGGCTGTCCACCCACTCTGCCCCAGACCCCTTGCTGGGTGCCAGGGCGCTGGGTTGGCCACACCCTGACTTCATGCATCCCCCCAGCACACCCCCTTCGAGCATTTCTGGGTGCCAGGCACTGTGATGGGTGCTGGGACCCTGAAGGAGCTCTCACCAGGTGAGCAAATCATGGAGAAATAGGCTGTCCTTCAGAGCAAGGCAGAACCAGGAGCAAGAGGGGCAAAACCAAGAGGACTTCCTGGAGGAGGTGACACGGACACTCGGCCCTGAGGCAGGAGTAGAAGCCAGCTAAGTGGGAAGGTCTCAAGGTCATTCTACGCAGGAAAACAGCGTGTTCCCAGCCTGGTGTCTATGGGCCCAGCCAGCTCTGCTTTATAATCTGATCGCAGGTGCCCAGAACGGAGGATCCGAGGACATGAAATCCGGAACAGCCAGAGACATGATTAGAGCTGAGGCGGTCTGTGGGTGGGCACTCTCCTCGCTGGGGTGTGAGGGCCTTCCCCAACTTGTGCCCACCCTCTCCAGGCCTGGGAGGGAGAGAAGAACTTAAGGGGGAAGCTTGAAGCGTCACCCGATCTGGGCACTAGTGTGGCTGGAGCCCCCAGGTGAGAAGCCAGCAGTGGCTGGAGAAGGCAGGATTTGTCCATCATTCACTGGCACAGTCAACAACCCCACTGTCCTCTGGGCCTTACCTGCGACAGCAGAGAGACAGAAAAAAAGGAAGCTTCCAGATAGATCAGAAGCTGCTAGTGCTGGGGGGAAAGGCCAGGCAGGCCAGGCATGGGGCGAGGGGGTGCGGTGACACACCCTGGGGGACAGCTGCTAGGGACCACCTTTGCCAAACCCAGCGTGACTTTAATAAAGTGAGAAAGGGACCAGTCGCTGAGCCTCCATCATCGCTGGGTTACCCACCCCGCTGGGCCTCTGTCTCCTGGCAGCCTGGAGGGGGAGGGGCTTCCTTCCATCCCCTCGGCCACATCTTTCAGTCAGACTCCCCCGCCCGTCCAGCTGCCTGTCCCCTCCGCTGTTTCTCTGCTCCCAACTCATCGTCGGGTTTCACCTTGGGGGGAAAAAAAACCCAAGCATGAAATCTCTTAATACAAACCAGATGAGGGGGCTGGTGAAAATGTTTTTCTCCGCATCAATCACCGGGTCCTTGCTGTGCTGAGAATTTGGTAAGCCCTCATCAGGGCTCCCACCGAGAGTCCCTTCCAGCTCTCTGCCTGGCCAGACGCAGGGAAACAATGCCGCCTTCTGTGTGTTTAGCGAAGCACCTTTTCACACATGCTTGCCCCCTGCTCTGGACCACTGCGGGTAGGGTTTGGGGTCAGCCCGTCCAGCTGGTGCTGGCCGGCCGTCTGCAGCCGAGAGAGTGGCTGCCCTTGGTCCAGCCTCTCTCCCTCCTGCCAGGAGCCAGCAGGTCCCTACGGTCCCTCTGGGCTCTGTGCGTCTCGAGGCGGGGGCTCTCAGGTGCTGGATTGGGAGCAGGTGACAAGCAGGGAGACCTCAGGCTTAGGAAGGCAGGAGCCTTGAGGCACCATCTCGGCAGATCTGCGCCCCTGCCCGCCCTCCTGGGTCGACTCTGTGCAGACCCCTGAGGCCACACTCCCAGCAGGGCCCTCTTGACTGAGGGTAGAGGAGGCAGACGTGAAAATAGGGGACCTGGAGGGCCGAGGCTGCGGTGAGGGGGGCCGGGGGCCTTGGCCCAGTGGGGGCCAGGTTGGGGTGGCTTCCTGCTTAGGCCACTCCTCCCCAGAAAGACCAAGGGGAAAATAACCCTGGAGGATGTGTTTTGAGCAAAATAATAAGGGAATGGCAAGAGACGGCACCTGAGGGTCACCGCACCAAGTACAGAGGGAGCACGGAAGAGCTCTCCCTGAAGATGAGGCCGAGCTGGTGGGAGGAGCCTTCCCAGGTCAAGGGCAGCAGGCCAGGCGCCCAGGGACTCGGTTGTGGGTAGGAGGCAGGGCAGCCGGAGCCGGAGCTGGGGCGGGAACAAGGGGTGAGTGGTGGAGAGGCCAAGGCGGGTGGGGAAGACCCCTAAGGAGCACCACCAGGGCTGGGAGGCATGAATGACAAGAGAGGATGATCAAAAGCCTGGACCCTCCTCAAAACTTTACAGAACTGCACCATCCAATGGAGTAGCCACTAGCCCATGGGACCACTTAAGTCTTTTATGGTAGCTTTTAAATTGATATATAATTCACACAGCATAAAACTCACCCCTGTAAAGTATACAATTCAGTGGTGTTTAGTATATTCACGGTGAGGTGTGACCATCTCCACTACCTGATTCCAGAACATTCTCTAGCAGCCATTTCTAATCCCCATTGCCTCCCACTCCCTGGCAACCACTGATCTACCTTCTGTCTCTGTGGATTTGCCTACTGTGGGCCTTGCCTATGAGATGGAATCAGGCAATGCGCGGCCTAAAAGGCTCCTTTCACTTAGCATAATGTTTTCAAGCTCCGGCCATTGTTATTGCCATTTCAATTAATTAAAGTTTAATGAAATGAAAATTTTCAGTTCTTCAGCCACACTGGGTGCTCACAAGCCATATGTGTGCGGCTCTCAGCTTCCACATGAGACAGGGCAGCGAATATTGAAAAGTACTCTGGGGCGGGGTTCTGGGTGGCTCAGTCATTTGAGCATCCGACTCTTGATTTTAGCTCAGGTCATGATGTCACAGTCGGTGGGATCGAGCCCCATGTTGGGCTTTGTGCTGGGCATGGAGCCCGCTTAAGATTTTCTCTCTCTCTCTCTCTCTCTAACCCTCTCCCCTGCTCACACTCTCTCTCTCTCAATAAATTTTAAAAATAGGAACTTCTTTGGGGCAGTGTTTCTCCAGAATACCCTCAGAGGAGAATGAGGGAGGGGAGAATGCGAGCAGGACCCCACCCCTGCCCCCCTGATGGGTGTGGACTCATGGCCCTTTTCAGAGGTCCCCTTGGGATCCATCTATGATTTTTGCCGCTTCCAAACCTGATGAAAATCAGGCTGGCCAAGGGATCAGCCTGCAGGCTGACCTGCACTTGGGCTTTTTTCTTTGCTTTCAGCTGGAGTTCTGTCGGCCCGGCGTGGGAGTGCTACCTCTCCCCAGCCGTCACAGGCTCCCACTGGCCACTGCATATGACTTTGATTAGTAAGGATGAGAAAACAAGCAAGCTGGCACTTTATAAATGCAGCTCGGGACACATGATCTTTTCAGAGGGAAAGGAAATTTAATAAAAAGGACCCTTTGTGTGGTTTCACCATCTAGAGTCGACCGTTCTTGGCATTCTTGTTGATAGCCTCAAGGTTAAGATTTTGGGGAGCGTGTGAAGGTACACACACAGAAATATGCATCTAGGTATCATATTTGAATATCTGCATATATTTGCATTTAATTTTCTTTTTTTTTTTTTATTATGTTTGGGGAGGTGCATGGTTGCACACACACGAAAGAGCTGGGAAGGAGCAGAGAGAGGGAGACCAAGGATCTGAAGCAGGCTCTGAGCTGTCAGCACAGAGCCCGACACCGGACTCGAACTCACAAACTGTGAGAGCATGACCTGACGCCTTACTGACTGAGCCACCCAGGTGCCCCTAAAAGATCTATTTAAACATACAATTCTTTTTTCATCCCAGACAATTCACGAAAAGTTTGGGGCATTTTCAGAGGCATTGGAACACTTGTATCCCTGAACAATAAAAGCATTCCTGTAAGCTCATTTCTACTTAGCCATTTAAAAAAAATTTTTTTTTTTTACTGTTTGTTTATTTTTGAGACAGAGAGAGACAGAGTGTGAACAAGGGAGGGACAGACAGAGAGGGAGACACAGAATCTGAAGACAGGCTCCAGGCTCTGAGCTGTCAGCACAGAGCCCATCGTAGGGCTTGAACCCACGAACTGTGAGATCGTGACCTGAGCCAAAATCGACGCTTAACCGACTGAGCCACCCAGGCACCTCTCTACCTAGCTATTTTTAAAAGTTCAGGTGGTGGGTACAGTGTAAAAATGAGCAATTCACAACTGTCTTGACCTTTCAGAGAAGAGAGAAATTGTAAGGAAAAATATACTCTTTGCGTCACCTGGGTGGCTTAGTCAGTTACGGCTCTTGATTTCAGCTCGGACCACAATCTCACGGTTTGTGAGTTCAAGCCTTACATTGGGCTCTGCACTGACAGTGTAGAACCTGCTTAGGATTTTCTCTCTCTCTCTCTCTCTCTCTCTTTATCTCTCTCAAAATAAGTAAATAAACTTAAAAAATAAAAATTTTAAAGTAGTCTTTTAAGAAGCATTTTATAGGGGCGCGTGGGTGGCGAAGTCCATTAGACGTCAGACTTCAACTCAGGTCATGATCTCACCGTTCATGGGTTCGAGCCCTGTATTGGGCTCGGTGCTGACAGCTCAGATTCTGCTTCTAATTCTGTTCTCCCTCTCTCTCTGCCCCTTCCCCTGCTCAGACCGTGTCTCTCTCTCAAAAATAAATAAACATTAGAAAGTGTAAAACAATAATTTAAAAAGCATTTTGTAGAGGAAAAGTGCAGCCATTTACACACGTAGACGGAGGAGCGTAATGGATTCCCATGGATCTGCATCCTGCTTCGACAAAGTTCAGATACACCCCCTCCACCCTTCTCCCCTTCACGACCTTGATTTACAGCTTAGTTGTCTCGCTTGTAAAAAGCTTACAGCTGGATTTTACGTTTTATCCGATGAACAGTCTCTGTCTTTTTATTGAGAGGTTTATGGCTTCAGCCTATCTCCTGCTTTTTCTGTGTTTCTCTGTGAATGCTTTCTTCTTATAAATAAAATTGTTGTCTGTATGTCCTTCTGTCAAGACACTGTGCCCTCATGTCCCCGATGTCCCCATGATGCTCCCCATCATGTCCTCATGGGCACGCTCCCCCGCGTCCCTTTTTGGTCCTAGCTGATTTGGGGGTGAGGATACCAGCCTTCACTTGAGAACCTGACCATCCCTTGATCATGAGTCTTGGGCCATCTCCTGGACTTGTTTCTTCTCTTCTCTGAGTCCTTCCACACAGGACTGTTTACCATGTGTGCATCTTTATGCGGCAGACCTTCCAGAACCTTCTGTGTGAGAATGTCTTGGTCACTCCCTCTTATGTGGATGCCAGCTGGCCAAATGTAAAGCTCAAGGTTCCAAGTGCAGTAGTCAGAACTTCAAAACCCATGTCAGTTCTCAACACCACTAGTCCCTTGGAAAGCGTGGTGTCAATCCGAGCCTTGTCCTTTGTCATGGGGTCTGCTCTCTGTCTGTCTTAGACCTTGCCGTCTCTGACGGTCTTAAATTTCACAATAATTGTTGCAGTATGGTTTCCTTCCAGACTCTGGTGCTCTGCGGGCCTTTTCCACCTGAGAGTTTCCATCTTCCTTTTTTTTTTTTTTAATGTTTATTTATTTTTAAAAGAGAGAGACTGGGTGCCTGGGTGGCTCAGTTGGTTGAGCGTCTGACTTCAGCTCAGGTCATGATCTCATGGCTGGTGGGTTCGAGCCCCGTGTCGGGCTCTGTGCTGACAGCTAGCTCAGAGCCTGGAGCCTGCTTCAGATTCTGTGTCTCCCTCTCTCTCTGACCCTCCCCTGCTCACACTGTCTCTCTGTCTCAAAAATAAATTAAAAAACATTAAAAAAATTTTTAAATAAATAAAAAATAAAAGAGAGAGTGGGAAAGGGGAAGAGAGAGAAGGAGAGAGAGGATCTGAAGCAGGCTCGGCACTGACAGCACCAACATGGGGCTCAAGCTCATGAACCGTGAGATCATGACCTGAGCCAAAGATGGACACTTGCCCCACTGAGCCCCCTATGGGCCCCCCCTTTATTTAATTCTAGAAAGCTATCTCTAGTATTTCTGTTGTTTCTCTACTATTTAATAATTTCCCCCTACACATACTGTTGCGAGTTTCTATATTAAATATTAAAAGGTCTGATTTCTGACTTAAGAAGAATGTATATTAATAGAAAAGGGAACTTTTGAAATGAAAGGTTTGAGAATTATTGGCATGTCCCAGCCACCGTTTTTTTGTTTTAAGTTTATTTTTTTAATTTGAGAGAGAAAAAAACAAGCTGGGGAGGGGCAGAGAGGAGGAGGACAGGAGGTTAGATCCCGGTTCTGGGCCGACAGCGTAGAGCCCGACACGGGCCTCGAACTCACAAACCACGAGATCATGACGTGAGCCGAAGTCGGATGCTTCACCGACCGAGCCACCCGAGCGCCCGTCCCACCTCCTTTCTTCAAATAAATAAATGTTCCTGAGAGCCTGCTCCTTCCTCCCCCTGCTCTGGCTTTATGGGTGGGTTCCCTGCTCATGTCGGCCCCTCGGGGTGCGTTCTGCCTGACAGATGAGGCGTCTGTGGCATCAGAGAGTGAAGGCCCCATGCAGGGTCACACAGCTGGACGTGGGCAGCGGCGGGGCTGCATGTCTGTCCAGCCTGCACTGTGGGCGGCGCTCTTTGATTGGCAGGGCACTGTCAGGGGGGCACTCCAGGTTCCCTTGCTGAGCTGCTTCTGCGGAGGGCTGCTGGGTATCCCTCTGTCCCCGCCCAAGACGGAGGGACATTTGCCCTGAGGATGGTGTCTCTCCCGGGTTCCTCCGGCAGATGTGATCTGGCCTGGCATTCGGGCCAGGCCCCAGCTCACCTGGGGGGCCTCTAGCAGCAAGCTGGCGCTCCTGCATCCTTCTCTGGGGGTCACGCCCCCTCGCCTGTATTTCTCGTGCTCAGCCTGTTTCTCCTGCTCCTGGTCCCTACCCTGGTCCCCACCAGTATGCAGGTGGCCTCACAAGATGCTGTGTCACCCCCACGTTCCCGGCCGCACTGACCCGGATCCATCCAGAACATCCACCCGGAACAGGGCTCAGAGGGACCCCCCACCATCTGTGGGTGCCCTGGGCAGAGGCACACAGCATTGCTCTGGGTTGAAGGATGCCCCGTTGGTCGGCCCCCCTGGTTGGAGCATCCGAGGCTACCTGCTAGGGTCGGCTGCTTCACTCCAGCCAGGCTTCAGCACGGAAAACACTAATGCGATAAAAGGGCATATTTCATTTTGTCAGTGTGGGAACTCCCACGCCCTCCCCAGACCTTTCCTGTGTCAGATGCTGCGACTCAGGCAGGACGTGCTTAGAATGACACTGTGTTGTATCAGGCACATTACAGCTTACAGCCTCTGGTCTGTAATTCTGATTCACACACATCAGGTCCTGGGAACAACCTTGTGAGTGCTGTGGACAGGGGTTGTGAACAAAATACTGGTTGGGCACCTATGGTGCACTCAGCACAGGTCTGGGCACTGAGGAGAGAGTCACAAAAGTAGGCAGCAAGTCTCGCCCTCATGGGGCGTATATGCTGGTTGGGGAAAGTGGGCCATAAATAAGGTTTGAATATGTTAGAAGGTTAGTGTGTTAAGTGAGGGTTACTGAGAATGCTGGAGGGAGTCAGGGAGGTGACAGGCTTTTTTTTAAGAGTTATTTATTTATTTGTTTATTTATTTATTTGTTATTTGAGAGAGACACCATGCATGAATGGGGGAAGGTCCCCCAGACAAGGTTCTCATTCTCTTTGTGAGGACCGAGCAGGGAGGGCCCAAGACAGGGAGCAGGTGAGAGCCTGGGCCTGATCACCATCAGCACGGCCCAGGAGGGGTCTGCCCAAGTGTCTCCCTGCCGGGGACTCAGTTTCCTCACCGCCAGAATGGAGGGACAGAGCAGGCCGGCCTGGCAGGTGGGGGGTCCCTGTCTCCTGTGACGGCCGTGCTGCAGAGACCCTGACTTTGAGACCCGACTGCGTCTCCGCGCTCCAGCCAGCGCCCATCAGCCACGGCGCTCTATCATGTGGTCCTTTTCCATAGCAAAGCGATGAGGGTGTGGCTTCTGGATGGAAGGTGTAATGCCATTGAAGAAAAGCGAGCCCCAGGGCGCCTGGGTGGCTCACTCAGTGAAGCATCTGACTCTTGGTTTCAGCTCGGGTGATGATCTCACAGTTCGTGAGTTCAAGCCCCGCCTCGGGTTCGGCACCTGCTTGGGATTCTCTCTCTCCTTCTCTCTCTCTGCCTTTCCCCAACTCATACCGTCTCTCCTTCTCTCAAATAAATAAGCTTTTTTTTTTTTTTTAACATGAGCATGAGCATGGGAGGGGCCCAAGGGGGGGAAACACAGAATCTGAAGCAAGTTCCAGGCTCTGAACTGTCAGCAACAGAGCCCAACGCGGGGGTAGAACTCACGAGCTTCAAGAACCTGAGCCAAAGCCGGACACTCAACCGACTGAGCCCCCCAGGCACCCCTCAAATAAATAAATAAACTTTAAAAGAAAAAAGGAAGGCAGGCAGGCGGGCTAGTGATCACACTTGCTCATTTCAACGGGGAGGCGGGGACTGGCAGCCCCACACTCATGAGCCTTCGTAAATGGTCCACGCATGCCAGGGCGATTTCGGCTCCTCCCAGGGGGATTTCAGGCTGTGCCCCAGATCTGTGCCTCAGACCCTGTGTTCTAACAGATCCCCAGACGACTCGCGTGCACGTGAGGTTTGAGGAGCCCAGGCCTGGAGGCCGGGGATGGGGGCGGGGGTGGCCCGACTGTCCCCTCCAGGACCTCCATGTAGCTGGCGTGGCGTGGCAGTGCTAAGGGGGCTCTTCCTGCCCCAGAGGCCCAGGCAAGAGTGAAAGTTAGCTGCCAAGACCACCAGCTTTCCTTACCCATGGACCGGCTCCTAGAGTCGCCATCGAGCCGTTCGGACACATGCCCTGTGGGAAGCTGGCTGTTCCTCATACATGAACCCATGCTTGGTGCTGGTCAGAGAGGTGCCGGGCTCTCAGCCAGGCCTGGCCCTGCCCCGGGCTCCATGCCTTCATGCAGCCATTCCTCCTAAGAACCCTGCAACGGGGGACTACAGTCCCCAAAGTCAAAGGGGTGATACGCCCAAGGTCAAAGAGCTCCTGACAGGCAGCATCCCCAACCCACTGGTCCACCCATGCCCCCCACGTGGCCATAACCACCCACTCCTCCCCCCCAACCATCCATTCACCACTCGTTCACGAGCCCACCCTTCCACCCGCTCTGGGATGTCCCCAGGACTAGACTGTGCCCTGAGGGGACACAGGTAACCAAAATACAGGACCCTTGCCTTCCCAGACCTGGAAGGTTAATACAAAAGAAGTCCTCGCGGCAAAGTCACATTTTCGGTGGGATTTTTATTCAGAAGCGATGACACAAAGGCAGAAATCTTGCATGGCCTGTTCCTCCCGAAAACCCCACGGGCTCCCCATAAAATGCAAGAACGCACCATCTCTCTGAGCCCCCACGGAGCTCCAGGGCTGGGGGTGTGAGGAGTGGGAGGCGCAAACGGCCCTGGTGAGCATTCAGAAGCCCTCGAATACCCGACGCTGGACTGGAGGCTCTGGCCCGCGCAGAGCCCGTAGAAATCCAGGCTCCCTCAGCGGCTGCAAGTCCCCGTCGCCTTTACTCCAGTGCATAAGTGAATATATCCTTGGTATTTAAGTCCCTGATCTCTGGTTTTCCCCTAAACATGGATAGTTGGCTGCAGGTCCGGGAGCCTGTGTCTCCATTGTACAGCCGAGAAACACCTAGGGCCGCACTCCTATGGCCAGCACCTTCCCACACCTACCACAGCAGACCAGCTGGACAGAAACAGATCAGTCCTCTGCCTGTGCACCCTTTACATACGGACGAGTTGAGACCCAGAGAGGGGCAGCCTAAAGCCTTGAGTGAGGCACCCATCACGGCCTCCTCTGCCTGCATGCCACTGCAGGATCTGTGGCTTTATTAATAGAAGCATAACCTCTTCAGCAAGGGAGGTGATTATCCTGCTTTGCCCTGAAGACTCAGTTCTGGGACCATGGTGTAGAGCAAAGGAACGTTAGTAGATGTGGCAGGGCTAGCAGAGGCTTCCGGGATGGCACAGGGCTGTGGAATGCACATCTCACAGAAATGCTCTGAGAACTGGGGATGGGGATGTGCCTGTCCACCACTTAGCGACCTCTGTGAGGAGTGGGTGGGTTTGGTTTGTTCTGTATGACCCCAGGGAGCATCTAGGGTTTAAGCATGAGGTTTCCACCAGACGCAAGCAACTGCTTTATCTGGTGCAGGATCCAGCACTAGCCCGCTGCTCGAGCCTCATGAAGAAACCAGATGTTGCTTTTCTGGCTTGACGCCTTCCTCAGAATCTTCCGGATGGTCTCAGGGGTGCGTGTGGATGTGCCCCACAAGCCGCCTTTGGACCCAAGCTGCTGGCCCGCACGGAGGAAGCTGTGTTACCTAAGCTTTCCAAGCCTGCTTCCTCAGCCATAACACGGAACTCCTATTCCATGGGCTGGTGCGTGACCTTCTGGAGGGGGCGACCCAGCACAGCCCTGTGTCAGCTGTCGTAATTAGCCTTATTATTATTCTGGCTCCTCTCTGATCCCGGGAACCCCTTCCATCACTAACGAGTCATGGTGGGGGGCGCCTGGGTGGCTCAGTCAGTTAAGCTTCCAACTTCACTCAGGTCATGATCTTGCAGTTCATGGGTTTGAGCCCCGCGTCAGGCTCTGCGCTGTCGGCGCAGAGCCTGGAGCCTGCTTCGAATTCTGCGTCTCCCTCTCTCTCTGCTCCTCCCCCACTCTCAAAAATAAATAAACATAAAAAAAAGTTTTTAAGTGATGATGGACAGCGAATGACGCTTTTGTACCCCAGAGGAAGAAGCCCCAATCTGGACATAGAGGGAGCCTTCGATCTGTGGGCACACAGGGGGACAGAGCCTACATACCCCTAGGGGCAGGGGACTGTGGATCTGGGAGGATTCGCCTCGGCCCCCAGCTCCTTCCCACTCTGGGTCTCCAGGGAGCCTGGCAGCCAGCCCAGCTCGTGAAAGGGCCTCATGTGTTTGAACCTTCTCTGTTATGGCACTAATTTTAAAACGAGGGAGAGGCAATGTCTGGACTTCGCCCGAGAGCCTGCCTCCAGGGCAAAAAAGCCGGTGACACCCGGCATGTACAGGACGCACAAGCTCGGGAGGGTGGGCGGCCGGCAGCCCTTGGTCCCCACCCACCCTATGTCCACACTCAGACCCTCTGAGAAGGCCCACTCCACCCAACCGAATGCCGCCGGTGAGCCGGGGACAGAGGGGAAAGATGCGCATGATTCCGGTTTCTGCCTCCGTGAGCCGCGAGCCGCTGGCTTTTTGCCCGAGAAGTATTTTTATTCCTTGTGAATGAAAACCATGCCTTGTAGAAGGCCAGCTGCGCAAAAGATGCGCTCTATTCGGCTTTGTGCGCGTTTTCCCTTCTCTCCACTTCCCTCCACCTCCATTTAAATTTTGTGGATTTGTTGTAAACAGGCTCTTTTTTTTTAAGTTGGTTGTTGTTTTGTTTTGTTTCGTTTTCTACTTATTTCGAGAAAGAAAGAGAGAGGCAGAGAAAGAATCCCAAGCAGACTCTGTGCTGTCAGTGCAGAGCCCCACATGGGGCTCGATCCCACAAAGCCGTGAGATCGTGATCTGAGCTAAAACCAAGAGTCAGACACTTCACCGACTGAGCCACACAGGTGCCCCTGAATTTTGTGTGTGTGTTTATTTTTGAGAGAGAAGAGTGTGGGCAGGGGAGGGGCAGAGAAAGACAGAGACACAGAATCAGAAGTAGGCTTCAGGCTCCAGGCTCTCAGCACAGACCCTGACGTGAGACTCGAACTCACAAACAGTGAGATCGTGACCTGAGCCAACAGAGCCACCCAGGTGCCCATCTGTGTTTTCCTTTTTGAGGAACAGCTGGATTCATTTAGATTGTATTGAATACCTGGTGTGTTCTGTTCTTTATAAGCCACACAGAGGGGCACCTGGGCGGTTCAGCCTGTTGAGCGTCTGTCCGACTCTTGATTTCAGCTCAGATCATGATCCCAGGGTCGTGGGATCGAGCCCGGCATTGGCTCTGTGCTGAGCATGGCTCATGCTTGAGATTCTCTGTCTCTGTCTCTCCCTCTCCCTCTCTCTCTTCAATAAACAAATAAATAGGGGCACCTGGGTGGCTCACTCAGTTAAGCATCCAACTTCGGCTTGGGTCATGACCTCGTGGTTCGTGGGTTCGAGCCCCACTTCAGGCTCTGTGCTGACAGCTCAGAGCCTGGAGCCTGCTTCGGATTCTGTGTCTCCCTCTCTCTCTGCCCCTCCCCTGCTCCCACTCTGTCTCTTTTTCTCTCAAAAATAAATTTAAAAAAAATTAAAGGTTGTTAATTAAATAAATAAATAAAATATAAGCCACCCAGAAATACCCTATGGTATTTTTGTTATAGCAGCTCAAACAGATTAAGACACAACCCGTACCAGGTCCCAGCTTCATCTCACCCTCCTCAGAGGCCCAAAACTCCGTGCCCCCCGTGGCATGTTCTGCCCGTGCCACAAAGGGCTTGTGGGGCACCTGGGTGGCTGAGTCAGTTAAGCGTCCAACTTCGGCTCAGGTCATGATCTCGCAGTTGGTGAGTTTGAGCCCCATGTCAGGCTCTGTGCGGACAGCTCAGAGCCTGGAGCCTGCTTGGGATTCTGTGTCTGTCTCTCTCTCTCTGCCCCTCCCCACCGCTCGTATTCTGTGTCTCTCTCTCAAAAGTAAATAAACATTTAAAATTTTAAAAAAGGGAGGGGCTTCTTTTCCCTGTTAGCCTAGCAGCTCATATAGGGCAAGACAAAGCTCACAACGAGACATCAAACACAGCCACCTAGAAAGCTGGTGACAGACATCCTGTGGATCACGTGGAATTCTTTGTCAACACAGTCGATTAATTATAGCTCGAACACGAAGAGTGAACTGGCGTTTTGCAATAAATTGGCAAATTATTACAGCGGTAGTCCAGTGGAGGTTCCAAGTCCCCTGGGCTTCTTGAAGACCCTTCCCCTGGATTTGACAACAGGCTGGGCAGAAACTCCTTTTTGAGCTCTTTTCTCCTTTCTGGGAGATTCCTATATGGCTGAGAGGGTTGACAAATTCTAGCATGAGAGACTCCAGATATTAAATGTGAACCAGACCCCTGCCCTCGGAGGTTCATGAAGGAATGACGTGTGTGCGCCTGGGTTCATAGAGTAAGGTCGTGGTGAGCGAGAGTCCTAGGATCTTAGCATACTTATTTTTGCCTTCCTTATTCCTTTTATCTGCTAAGGGAGAGCCTACTTCCCATAACGCTTGACGGAAACTCCACTGTGCCCCGTGATATTTCTGGTCACCTTCCTTCTGTCACTTTTTGAGAGAGAAGGGCAGGGGGAGGGAGGGTGCGAGGAGCAGGGAGAGAGAGGGAGAATCCCAAGCAGGCTCCGTGCTGTCAGTGCAGCCCACATGGGACTTGATCCCACGAAGTCTCGAGATCATGACCCCGGGCGGAAACCAAGAGTCAGACGCTTAACGGACCTGAGCCACCCAGGTGTACCCCCCCCACTGATACACAGTTTTGATTTGGAAAGTATGTAGCCTCCTCGAAAATAATTTCGAATACATCATATCCCTCCAAAGGTCTTAGAAGGGTCTAAATGTGGCATTTCTGTGAAATCCCGCCTGTCATTTAATTAGAAACCGTTTGCTTCTAAAGTCCCTCTGGGCTGGCCTGCACCTGCTGGCCCTCGGGAAGCGGAAAGCTATCCTTCCCGTCTTGCTGTTCTGCCTTGAGCCGTGGACAAGCTCGGGGTTTGACTCAGGGTCTTCCCACGGGCCGGGCTCCCTTGCCTTCCTTGGCGGCGGGGTGCATCTCTAACTATGGAGGGTGCCCTCTTGCCTTGAAGAAACCTGGGAACCTGCCCAGGCCGATCCAAGTGCGGCAGGTGGGGAAGGGCTGTGAGTTCAAGCCCTGCATCGGGCCTGATGCTGGGCATGGGACCTACTTAAAAAAAAAAAAAAAAAAGCGCAGCTTAGGAAAAGCAAACCAAGCAGGCGCTGCTTAGGTCACGCTCCCAGCTGGGGGCTGTCACGTGTGCCGGTGACACGCGCACACTCTGGTCCCCTGTGAACGGCTAACATGCACTGTTTCCCCAAGCTCAGGTCACGAGCATGAGAGCTGGGAGGTTCCGGTGCCTTCTGCCGGCCCCCTTCCTGCCCTGCGGGACGGAATCCTTGCTTTTGGAAAGAGGGCAGGACTGG